>JASTWQ010000465.1:0-146753 GCA_035220615.1 Leptothorax acervorum | reverse complement strand
TAGAACTACGTCAACTGTCACTAATTAATGTTAAAGTATACAGCGAAGGACAGTTGACGTAGGGCTACGTCTGTCCAGTTTGCCAAAAACGTAGCCCTACGTAATTGTTACTGTGCCCATTTGATTATACTTTAACATTAAGTAGTGTCAGTTGACGTAGTTCTACGTTGTTGATTGCGGCACAGTAATTGTTACTGTGCCCATTTTTTTTTCTCGCTTATCGCAACTTAGTCGTGAGGGGATTGTAATTGCCCCCCTCTGGTCCTTCGAGCAACTATTAGAAAATCTCGCCTCCGGGGATAGTCGATACCCCCCCGCTCACTTTTCTTACATATTAAATCTCGTGACTCGGATTTTTATAATAGCTGTCATTGCCGAGTCATGCCAAAACCACTGCTTTCGGGAATCCGGGTAAAATTCAATAAAACCAGAGATTAATTCTGGCTCTGCCACGGGGACCTCTAATTTTCAACGGAAATACTACCAAACCGACGAGAAACAATTCCCTACGATGAGGCTCGTAACTAAATCATGTTGCCGATATTGTACCAGCTCCTAAATTGTACCATCTCTATATTTCATATAATCCGAAGGCTTAGCGCCTTCGGATATATGAAATATAAAGATGGTACAATTTAGGAGCCGGTACAATATAGGCATCCTTACCCTATACTTGTTATACATTACCCATTAAATACTAAGAACCCTGCTGCAGGAAGGCACGAGAATCTCAGATCTTTCGGATTATCTCCCGACGGTCATTTCGGCAGTGAAACAAAAATGACAATTACAGTTCTTCAAAACATTGCATAATGCAAAAATTATGCAATTTTTTAATACATTCGCGAAAAAAAATATTCTTCCATTATTAAGAGAGAGATATACCTTTTCCTTCCGTAATAAAGATGTATATCCATTACCAACATATACATTATACATATATCTTGTTAAGGAATAAATACCAACACACATAGATAGAATATATCTTAAGAATAAGTTGCTACAAAAAATATATTTAATAAAATGATTTAATAATTGAAGGTCTCCATATACAAGGGAATGTAAATCGACTTACATCCCTATTTTCGTTTGTTGCAAAAAAAATATTAGTAAATTTAATAACTTATGAGTTTGATTAGCAACGAAAAACGCGTTAAAAAAGCAACCACCCTCCTTAAGTGCAGTTACCACAAATTGTGTAGCTTCGAGGGCAAAAATTTGGTCAAAAATGGTGTTAAACACTCAAATAACGTATTCTATTCTTTTTGTTGCAGAAATGGCGCTAAGAGCAATTACCCTACCTATTTTTAAGAAAATTAGGCTATTCTGCACGAGTGTGCATAAGGGCGATATTGCTCATAAATCGAAACATCCAATCGAAAATGAAAACTTAAAAAATATTATAAGAAAATATAAAAACGCATCTATTTTTCAACGGAAATGCTACCAAGCCGACGAGCAACAATTCCCTACGATGAGGGTCGTAACTAAATCATATACTTGTCATTCATTACCCATTGAATACTGAGAACCCTGCTGCAGGAAGGAACGAGAATCTCAGATCTTTCGGATTATCTCCCGACAACGGTCATTTCGGCAGTAAAACAACAATAAAATTCACAGTTCTTCAAAACATTGCATAATGCAAAAATTATGCAATCTTTT
This sequence comes from Leptothorax acervorum, assembly GCA_035220615.1. Lineage (NCBI taxonomy): Eukaryota > Metazoa > Arthropoda > Insecta > Hymenoptera > Formicidae > Leptothorax > Leptothorax acervorum. The sequence goes on along the minus strand of JASTWQ010000465.1, from coordinate 145,088 downwards.
AATACATTCGCGAAAGAAAATATTCTTCCATTATTAAGAGAGAGATACACCTTTTCCTTCCGTAATAAAGATGTATATCCATTACCAACATATACATTATACATATATCTTGTTAAGGAATAAATACCAACACTCATGGATAGAATAAATCTTAAGAATAAGTAGCTACAAAAAATATATTTAATAAAACGATTTAATAATTAAAGGTCTCCATATACAAGGGAATGTAAATCGACTTACATCCCTATTTTCGTTTGTTGCAAAAAAAATATTAGTAAATTTAATACCCTATAAGTTTTATTGGCAACGAAAAACGCGTTAAAAAAGCTCGCCAAAAACGTTTTTCAATTCTTGTAGCTTGACTCTTAGTTTCTTTGAGCAGTGTCTTTGAACGGACCTTCAGTGCCTTTAAACAGTGAACAAACATCAGCAAGATAGTCGCTGGATAGGCCGCTGAACGACGATATATTTTGTTGCTATATACATGTATACATATATATAGCAACAAAATTTCACATAATAATAACGTAAGAATATGGTGCTCGCAAAAAAAGTGTAAACAACAGCGAAAAAAACCTTTCAGTGTGCAGGTTTTCTCTTGTAACTGCCTGCACGCTTTTCCGTTATACTTATTTCAGTTTATACTTATTTCACAAGCAACAAATTCAAAATATGAATATTTCAAGAGCAACAAATTCAGACAATACGCTAGTACCTTTAAGCGAGCAACAAGTTTTTTTGGTACTTTACTCTTGTAAATGCCTGCACGCTGAAAAGTTTTTTCTGCTGTTGTTTACACTTATCTTACGGACAACAAAATCGGTACTAGCATATTTTGTGAGCAACAAATTAGCAACAAACTCTTACGTTATTCAATCAAAGATTATTATGTAAGACAAATAAGAGCAACACGCCGTTATTAAAGCGAGAGATTTAAAATTTAATATAAAATAATAAATTTTGAAATCTTTCGTGCATTTCGAATACACGAATTTTCAACCTCCTAAACTGCGTGCCGATTTTTTGTCGGACTTAAAACACAGTTTTCATGGTAGCATTAAAAAATCCCCTACCTCCCAATTATAATTATCCCAATTAAAGATGATATAGCGGAAATTAAAGAAAAGCAGGAGGACGGTTTGAATAAATTATTTGCAGAACTAAAAGATATAGAAGAATGTTTTCGAATAAAAAGATATATACCATTGTCGTAAGTATAATAAATTATTATATAATTATGTATTAAAAATACATACGTCTAACTTGAAAAAAATTTCAGATTAGAGAATTTGTGTATCCTTGGTGGCACTGTACCTGCAGATATACAATTCATCCAAAATAATGCAAAGAATGATGATGAGAGGATGGACGAGTGATGGACTTTTTTCACGCGAGCGTTCTCCTCGCCTTCCCTATATAAGATATATATGTATAAAAATCCATCAATACAATTTAACTTTTTGATGCTAAGCATCTAAATTATTGTAAAGAATTCATTGCAAAACTTATTTTTCATAATATACTGGATGGTTCGGCAATAGTTGGACAACGGTCATTTCGACAGTGAAACAACAACGACAATCATCGATCTTCATATCATTGCATAATGAAAATTATGCAATTTTTCAATATATTCGGGAACGCGGCGACGGTGAAGGCCGATGGCCCCTGATGGGCGGCGGGCGTGTGAGGCGCCCGCCGACTTTGCCGACCACCTTCGACCACCCTCTGTTACCGCATAGGGGATGGACTCCAGTGGCCGGTGCTCCCTGGTCGGGGGACCCGCAGGGCACTCGAGGGGCGCCGCAGCCGTCACCCCCGAAGCAGGGACCCCCGCGTCAGCCGGAGTGGATGTTCGCCTTAACACCAAGGAGCAGACACTCAACTCCCTCCTCCTCTTGGTTTCCCTGACAAAAAAGTCCGCCGCGAGTGTCCTGAAGGACGACGCGGATTGGACTACAGATGGGGACGTCCTCTTCCTTCTGCCGCTTCTCGCAACGCGGCAGATAGGGGAAAGATTCGGGTGGGGTAATCGACAGCGGCTGTGGTCGCTTTAAAAATTTCTTTTTAAACTGGTGCGGACTCCATCCTCAAAGGGGAACAGTCCCAGCACCTACCGGTGTACCCAGAGCGGACATTCAGTTAATTATAAAAAAATAAGTTTCGCAATAAATTCTTTACAGTAGTTTATTTGCTTAGCGTTAATAAGTTAAATCGTATTGATTTAATTAGGAGGGTAGGGGATTTTGTAATGCTTCAATAAAAACTGTTTTTTAAATCCGAAAAAAATCGCAGTTTAGGAGGTTGGAAATTCGTGTACTTGGAAATACACCAAAGATGTATAAATTTATTATTTTATAATAAATTTTAAATCTCTCGCTTTAATAACGACGTGTTGCTCTTATTTGCCTTATAAGTATAATGATCCTCGATTGAATAACGTAAGAATTGTCTATCTATACTTATTATGCAAACAACAAATTTAGAATTTGAATATTTCAAGAGAAAAAAATTCAGAAGATACGCTAATAGCAAATTTAAACAAGAAATAAATATTTTTTGGTAATTTACTCTTGTAACTTGTAACTGTTTGCACGCTGAGAGGTTTATTGCTGTTGTCTACACTTATTTTGCGAGCAATAAAATAGGGACTTACATATTTTGTGAGCAACAAGTTACGTTATTGTTATGTGGAATTTTGTTGCTATATATAATTGTTCCGCTAACTTAATCTTCCTTTAGCAAAACATCATATTTCTTTTTTAAACTCACAGAACAACAAATTTTTTTCTTTGGCAACTTTTTAGCAACAAATGAGCAACAAATAAAAATATTAGTTAGAATTAATTCTGCTCACTTTGTTCCGCTAACTTGTAAGACGTTCAGATCTTAATATTTAAATAACATTTATATTGTAATTAATTTTTGTAACAAATTTTTTTTTTTAAAGTGACATAAATGATGATATCTCTCCTTTTTCCCCAAAACTGCTGTTGTCATGCCATAGAAATGTAACATTAAACAAAATGTTTTTTTCTTATGTTTCTTTGCAATAATTAAAATAAATATTTTTATTTATTACAAAACATTCATAAAAGTTTCATAAAAAAACCAAAACGAATTTTTATAACACAAGTTTTTGTTATAATAATTTGACAGTTATATATATATGTATACATATGTATATATATCTATCTAATAATCAGTTTTCTGAAAATAAAGTTTTTTTAATTTACATCCCTTTGTACGAAAGCCTTCAATTAATCCTAAACTGGCAGAATTTACAATTTCAAGGTAATGGTTTTCTGTCAGAAACCAATAGTTAAAAAATGAAATATACCCGTTTGTAACCGCATGCAAATTTACCTATCATGTTTATTTTACAGATAGAACCGCCGATAGAACAGATAAAATCTCCTAGGCTCCAAGTGCTCATACCTTCCATTGTTGGACTTACTATGGACTTCGAGGCAATGGATAAAGAAGATAAAAAAGAATTTGAAAAAAATAGAGGAGAAAGACCAAGTTATTATAAAATTAAATAAAGACAACAAAAATAAAAATAAAACAATTTCTTATTTAAAAAAAAAATTTGAGGGGAAAGAACGATATAAAATTAGATAAAACAATTTCGTATTTGAAAGATATGGTTCAAGAGTTACAAGGCTCTATTAGAGTTTTATGTAGAGTTCGCCCACCGAACAAAGAAAAGCAGTCAAAAAAGCAAGTATTAATATTTTGTAATTATAAGTAAAAAATAATATATAATAATGTGTATAGTATAATGTATACAGTAATTTATAAAGATTGTATAAAGGGTAATTATGCATAAAAGGGGCATCCTCTCCGATTTGCTTGATTTTTTAATATGTTGTTGGGGATGTCTTCCCGAGTCATTTCATATATATATATAAGGGTCGGACTTAAATAGCTTCGGAGATACAGGCTGAGAAAGGATAAAAATAATAAATACAAAAATAAACGTTTAATGATGCTTTATTCAACACTATCCTTAGGAATCTGAAAGATTTCAGCCATTGCATCAAAGAATGCGGTAATCCGAGCGTAAACAAACCAATAGAGTCACTTTGAAAACATAAACAAACAGGCTGTACTACACAGGGACTACCGCACTTCTCCGCATGCAGGGATGGATATTCATATACCAACTATTCATCGTACATATAAATATGTACCTTTCATATACCAACTGTTCTCTGCTTTAACAAATATGTGCTTTCTAAGTTGAAGCACATACAAAGCACATACTTATAAAGCGCGCCATTAACCTATAGGTTAATGACGCGCTTTAAAAGTATATATGTGCTTTGTAAGTTGAAGCACATACAAAGCACACACTTGGTTGAAATCCTTCAGATTCCTAATGATAGTGTTGAATAAATCATCATTAAACGTTTATTTTTGTATTTATTATTTTTATCCTTTCTCAGCCTGTATTTCCGAAACTATTTAAGTCCGGCCCTTATATATATATATGAAATGACTCGGGAAAATATCCCCAACAACATATTAAAAAATAAACGAAATCGGAGAGGGAGTCGCTTTTATGCATAAATACCTCCTTTCTCAGCTTGTATCTCCGAAGCTATTTGAGTCCGACCCTTATATATATATATGAAATGACTCGGGAAGACATCCCCAACAACATATTAAAAAATCAAGCAAATCGGAGAGGATGCTCCTTTTATGCATAATTACCGTCTAAAGTTTTTGAGAATATCGAAAATTTGGAAAAGTCAATAATAGATTTTCTCTTTGTTTTCTTAATTTGATTACAGCAATTACTATAAATAAAAATATATTTTATTCAAGAAAAAATAATAAAAGCTTTGTCAAGGATAAACATAATTTTTATTTTTTTGAATATTAACTTCTTTCCTTTTAATCCTTTTTTTTCTTTCTTTCTTCTAAACCTTTTCTGTATTTTTTTATTTATTCTAAAAAAAATTATTATACCCATGTTTACTTTACAACTATCTTTTTATCAATAAAACAGAACTATTATTGATAGCATTAATGGAAGAATATTTATCGAAAAGAATTAAGATCGTTTCTTATAACATATGAAATCTCGCGATTCAACCTTTATATCTGTCGTCGCCGAATCATGCCGAAACCACTGCTTTCGAGAATCCAGATCAAATTCAATAAAACCTGGGATTAATTATGACTCTGCAATAGGGACCTCTAATTTTCAACGGAAATATTACCAAATCGACGAGAAATTCCTCACGATGAATATCGTTACTAAATAGTTACTAAAATAATTTTTAAAAATTATTTTAATAAATGGATAATCACCGAAACTCTTTTCAAAACTAATTTTCGATTTTCACACAAATATTACAGAGATATTGTTATTTGAAAAAGTTAAAGTCCAATTTCGTATATTTTAAGATCAATAGGATGCATCATTAGACGCCCTACTTTCACCGCTATTAGTTGCAATGCGTGATTTTTGTCACTAACATGTAATTTATAATACAATAGATAGCAGTCTATCGTGAACGTTAATTACGGTCTGAGATGATTTAGGTATTAGATATTTTATTTATAGATAGCTTGACGATTGCGAAAATATATCTTTATCGCAGAGAGAATAGGTATAACGAATGAGTAACAATGTCACTTATTCACTGTCAGTGCTGGAAATCTATATTTTTCTATATTTTACGTCACGTATACTATAGATTTTCAGTACTAACAGTTTATATCGGAATGCAGCCTTAATTTATTATTTAATTATATGTATACATATACTCATCAGATTTATGTCGTTACTTTTTTCAAATAAGAGCCGGTTGTTCCAACCTGTTGGTAAACTAACTCATAGTTAAATCAAATGTCTATCTTTATCTAATTCAAAAGAAAAATAAAGATACATATATGATTTAACTATTAATTAGTTTACCAACGGGTTAAAACAACCGGCCCTAAATAAAGAGTTTCAGTTATTTTTAAAAAATATAAAACGTGATTTTTCAGAGTTTATTAGCTATAACTTCTTAACAAAGCGTTTCCGGGGCTATTTTTATAGGAACATATTGTTCCAAATTCTTTTCTATAAGACCTTGAAATTGTATAAACCCTGACCTGGAACATCTTATATAATAAATTAGTACATAAGTTTTCATAATTCATATATTATTCCTTCTGTTGTCTATATAATCTGAAAAATTAACGTACCGAAACTATATCCTAAAATATAAGTTTCCAAAATATTTTACAAATTGCGTACATCAAGTATAATGATTAATTAATCTGTTAATGACATTTAAGCAAAAAATTTGATATAAAAAATTATTAAAAAATTTTATAAAAAAAGAATATAAGAAGATATAATTACGTAAGCACAATCTCATAATTTTCATTAAAATCGTTTTTAACTCATCATAAATCAATTTAATGCTTCCGTTTAATGCATTATATTACCTAATATAAAAAAGAATACTCTATCAAAACTGCATCCTCCATATAAATTCAAAACGACTTACTTATAATTCACACTTATCATAATTGTAGATCATTAATATATTAATTAATGAGAGTATAATCCTTTATATTAAATAGAAAATTTAATAATATACACAATTTGGCAGTTTATTGATGATAGCAATAATGCGATGAGAAAAAATGTATCACATACTGTTGTGGACATTTACGTGTACACGTTGTGGATTTCTTACATCAAAGTGCTTTAAAAATAATCAGGAGAGATTTTCTTTTTTAATAAGTTTTATTATTGAGACCTTGTTTCTTAAATGTCAACTGGCAATTCACTGTATAATTGACTACAACTTGATCATTTTAGTATTATTCATCAATTATAAAATTGTTATTGCAAGTAACAATTTTTTCCATTATTTATTACACACACCCACGCGCATACAACTTAATAGTTGTTTTCGAGCGCGTTAATTATTGAACCGGATCGGACTTAAAATAATGAACACAATTTTTTACGCTTAAACTCGAAAACTTCTTTGCTACTTTAAACTATATTAATTACAGTAAATAGTTGAAGTTCACTTCTTGAACTTTCTCTTTAAAACCCTAACTGTTATACATGCAGAACGGAGCAAACAATTTCTTGATGTTTCGACGACAAATATACCTACTAACGATTTCCTTTTTAGCAAATGCCCGATTGTTATATATGATCGAGTGGCGTGCGGACAAAGCCTTGCTACTTTATCCTTTCAATTTTCTAAATTATTTCCTAATAATATTCTAATCCTAATATTCGATTTCCTAAATTATTTCCTAATATTCTAATCTAATTTATTCGAATAATATTCTACTTCTTCATTTTTACATATTTCTTATATTTTTTATTTTTTATATTTTTTTTGTTTTTTATATTTTTTTCATATTTTTTATATTTTTTTATATCGTATTTTTTTTTATTTTATCTTTTTTCTTTTTTATTTTTTTCGAATAATTACACATGTTTTCTTAAAGCTGCGTCTACATCTATCGTAACTGCAATCGTGGTCGTAAGCAAAGAAGCTGTCATAAACAATATATCTAATATGTTAATGTATCTATAAACACACTTCTCTTTACGCGACGAGAAGGCTGACAGATTAGATTACTGTTGTAACGCTAGACAAGCGTCGTAATCGTCAGAGTTCAAGTGAATCAACTCATCGATGAGGTTATGATAGCTGTCACTATGAGCATTACGATTATCGTAAGGAGCTTACGATAATCATTACGATGGCTATAGACGCAGCCTTACGCGAACAATCATGTAGTCGTAACTTAGCTATTAATATAAAGGAAGTAGAAAGTAAACATGAATACAAAACAAAGTGGAACAATGACGCTTATTTTACATCGGTCGGAATCTCCCATATATGGTTTTCGAAATGCTCTGATAATTCGATCTTGTCGGAGAAATGACGTTGTCCCAGATGAGGCATAAGCTGTCAACGGAACGGAAGGAAAAGCACTGGTCTTCCACCAATTGTGATCCACGGTAGAAGCTCCTGAAGATATTCTTGCAGCCATCGGTGCCAGAAATACATGCATTGCAAGTGATACCAGCGGTCGAGACGGTTTTCTGACAGTCTAACTAATAATGGTTGCGGCAATGAGTACAATGCCGATTAAAAAATGCGCCGCGGCAGGGCATAATCATCATCAGTGCTGCTAGATTATTCGGCGCTTGAATAATTTAACCGCTCCTTCTCATAAGCCTCCGAAGTGCAGTACAACAGAGGGATTAAAGCACTAACGCACCCGATCGTTAATTAGATGATCGGTGATAATGGTGGCACAGTCGCTGTGTTGATACAGGCTTCTACGCAACAACAAACGGCATAATGCTGTTGAGATAAACCTTCGCCGTGTTGTTCGATGCGACTTTCAAGCGAACTTTTGATGCAATTCTGACACTCAAGCATACAAAAATAATAATAAAGGTCTTGTGTCCCTCCTTGATGTACAGAAATAAATGGGCTCGGCAGAGTACCATATGCAGAATGGGCCTGAATGGAATGACTGTTGGTTCAGGCAAGTTACCAATAGTCGGCTGGAGTCAGAATACTCGTTATCGCAGACAGACATCGACGTATGTGCATCTTGACCATTGAAATTCTGCGTAGTCCAATATTTCTGGTGGATAAGGTTAAGTGTATTCCTTCGTGTAATGTTTTCTTCTGTGACACACAAAGGGGCGTCGATCATAAGCTTAGTGATGTAGCTTAATGATGACAAAGATGACAGGATGTTTTGTCAAAACTGAGAAGCAAATGATCTGTAGCAGATCTCATGCATCCAAGAATACATTCCTCAATTTGAACAGTATACTGCGTTTAGGTAGTGCCTCCAGATAACAGCTCATTCTGTCTTGTAGAAAGTGGTGCAATGCATGTCCAAGTGATCTCATCTTTCTGCTTTAATTCTTGCGTGCTTAAAGTGAGTCTCAATTGAGTGCAGTGCCGGCGATGTGGCTATTCGTGTGTGTTGTATACGTCTCAGCCAATACAAAGCCATAATAAATACAAACTGCAACAATTTACGCAGCCTGAAGATTTAAAAAAAAAAATGTGACTTCTGAATGGATGGCCATGACCGCTTGTACGATCTTCCGTTACTCCGGCAGTTCGGCTGAGTAGATGACCGACGATAGTGGTGGCACAGTCGCTGTGTTGACACAGGCTTCTACGCAACACAAAACGGCATAATGCTGCTAAGAAAATCTTCGTCGTGTTGTTCGATGCGACTTTCAAGCAAGCTGTTTGACGCGACCCTGACACTCAAGCATACAAAAATAATAATAAAGGTCTTGTATGCTTTATGTCCTTCCTTGATGTACGGACGTAAATAGACTCGGCAGAGTCCCATATGCAGAATGGGCCTGAATGGAATGACTGTTGGTTCAGGCAAGTTACCCAATGTCGGCTGAAGTCAGATTACTCGTTATCGCAGATAGGCACTGATGTATCTGCATCTTGAACTCCATTGAACTTCTGCGTAGTCCAATATTTCTGGTGGATAAGGTTGAATGTATTCGTTTGTGTAATATTTTCTTCTGTGACACACAAAGGCGTCGATCATAAGCTTAGTGATGTGAAAAACTTAATGATGACAAGGATGACAAAATGTTTTGTCAAAACTGAGAAGCTGCGTTCAGGTAGTTCCTCCAGATAACAGCTCATTCCGTCTTGTAGAAAGTGATGTGTGCATGCATGTCGAGGTGTCCTCATCCTCCTACTTCAATTTTTGCGTGTCTAATGTAAGTATTGAGTGCAGTGCCGGCAATGTGGCTATGCGTGTGTGTTGTATACGTCTCAGCATATACGAAGCTGTAATCAATACAAGCTGCAACAATTCATACGTAGCCTGAAGAATTGAAAAAGGATGAGACTCCTCTGAATGGATGGCCATGACCGCTTGTACAATCTTCCGTTACTCCGGCAGTTTGATGAGTAGTAATGGCTGTCCCAATGAACAGGACTTTCAAAGACAACCAAGCTTAAATTAGCAAGGTGTAATCGCAGAAGTAATCTCTTGTTTTCATAATGCTTGAAGAGAACAGATCACACACCCGATCAAAATTATCTGTCGTAATGAGATTGCATATCCAGTTTTTTCTTCAGAATCATCTTCAGATAACGCAACTTCTCGATGCTGAAGATTGTCTTCCAACGATGGAATCGAAGAGAACTCGGAGTAAAGGTCAATCTTCATATTTTGCGGAAGACTGTTGTAATTGGATACGCGTGAGAAAGTCCTCCAAAGAACGTGCAGAAGTCTCGATACATGTGAGACCCTCAGATTCTCGTAAATCGATGGCGGTGTCGAGAAATTTGCTCTTCTGCAGAAGATAAGTTCCTTCCACTAGACTCACGTAATCAATCTTAAGGTAATCATGACTGATAAGAGCATATCAAAATTTATAATTCTGCTTCCTATTAAATTTCGACCATTATGAGCTTAGCGAGATTCCATCTCGTCCAGTGTTATATTTTACATGCCCTATTTAAGTTTTCGTAAGCGCATAAAATACAATTCCAAAAATTCGCATTTACATTAAATGATTCCTATCACATTTGTTGTTTCGCAATTTACCGACTCTTAAAAAGCAGACAGAGTTGACGTCACTATGACCAACGTATTTACAAAATTGCACAAACACTGAGGCGAGAAATCCAAAAACTAAGAAATACATATAATCGATTTATTATAAAATTAGAACGAACTTCAAAAAGTGGGGTAACGCAATTCTTTACACTTGAATATAAGTTTAAGTAATACACTTAAATCTGAAAATTCCTTTTTACAAATATATGTATATACACTGGATCGTTAAAAACGCATTTTGAACTGAAGTTCTTTTTAAAGTTCTAATATTTACGTATCGTGCGGAACGGAGCAAATAATCTTTTGCTTTTTACGACAACACGAGTGCCGTCTTTTGAAGCGCGAGCCCTTCAAACTCCTTAACAATTTATCTTTCTGATTTTCTAGATTGTGCGATGACATTCTAACTCTCATCAAAGATGATTTCTTCATAGATGACAAATCCAACAAGTATTAATGAGTTTCAAATTGTCGCACAATCTAGATAAAGAAATTGAAATTTACGACATTTTTGTATTTTGAAGAAGAGACAATTGTTCAAAGCGAGAGATAAAAATTTCAAAAAAATAACTTCTTTATGTCAAACATAAAAAATTAAATTTTTAAATATATTCAAAAATAATTACACTTTTTCTGTCGTTTTGAACAATACTCAAAAATAAAAATATTAAATTAAAGGCGTGAAATATATTTACTAGTTACGAAAACATATAACTTCTTCCAGTTTTATGTCAAGCTAGATCTGACATGATGTTTTATAGTAGTCTGTTACATAACTCTTCAAACATTTTAATAAAGTATAAAAAGTAAACTATATTTTTAAAATTTTTGTAAACACTCAGATAATAAAAAAAAAATCTTTGATTCATGTCAGACCCGTAAATTGGATAATCGAGGATAAAATTGTTGATCATCGATTATATGCCAGAAATAATTTAAACTGCAAAGATTTATAAACCTTTTCACTCAAATGAAACCTTGCTCTCAACGATGTGTGTGCGTGTGTGTGTTCCGCATTTATAATTCTTTATAAATATTTGTAATTCTCTGACGTTGCTGTTATTTGGAATACATAAATACCAGCTAGTATTTAAGAAGCTTCAGATCTTATATTAAAAAAAATAAAATTGTTATAATTGTTACAGTTGTTATTGTTAGAATTGTTGCAAATATATAGAAAGATTCTGTTTCTTTTAACGAATCATGATATAAGGAATTCATTCTGTAAATCTCTGCAACGGTAATGTTTTTTTTTTTCGTCACATTACTAGCGTTCAAGAAAAAGGATCGCACCTTGTTACAAAAATATTATCAGTATTATATACAAAATCGGAAGGTTTTAAGGGGCTCAATGCAAAATATATAATAAATCTTTATCATTTGCAACTACTTATACGAGTTTAAAATACCATTTAAGTACACACTCAACAAACATTTATGGAAATGTACCAAAAAATTTAACACCAAAAAAAAACGAATAGTAACATACAATAAAAAAGTATTTATTTTGAATAATGGAGGTAAAGATGCCGATTTTGATAAATTTTAATAATCAAAACCGCACACGTATTGACAAAAACGAGGTAAGAAGACATGGTTAAGATCTAAAAAAATTTTATGCGTAGGTACAATAAATGTATATAATAAATCTTGTATCTTTTAAACGCATGTTAAAGATATCTTTACAATGTTGTCTGAAATGATGTCACCGAACATCTTGAATCTGAATATAATTTTTTTCCCTTTTTATGCAGTTTACAAATATTTAATTATATATATATATATATGAACACATAATTCACGATGCAAATAATTATTTGACTATTAGCAATTATGTACTAAATATAGATCGTGCAATTTGCACGAAATGCAAGACGGAAATTATTTTAAGAAAAACTAGTGAAGATAATTTCATTATTTTACATCAGAATTTCACAAGACATATAGAAGACGAGATGAGGTAAGAATAGAAAAGTTAAAATTGCCTATTAATTAACAATTTGTTATAATTTGCTACAAGATATTAATAATATTTTTTATTTTTAAAGTCGTACGAAAGCACCATTGAGATTTATTACTGCAGTAAAAAATACATCAACACAAACAGAAGGCCAGTTCTCCATGTGAACGGGGAAAAAGAATAATACTAATAGGTAATTATCTGATTTACTTTGACTACTGATTATACAACATTAGTTTCCGCGAAGCGTTTAAATAATTCGCATTAGCTTTTGTGTTATTGTGCTAATAATGTCGAAAAATACATCGTAGATTTTTTACTGCGATTTGGCACGCAGAGAGAGTACGGTATCTCTTTTAAAACAAGCCGAGATATTATAACAAATCTAAAAAAACATTTACGGCCACACGGAAAAATATTTCCGTAGATACTTCCCTATTATCTGCAATCTCACTTTAAGCAAACAGAAAATGGTTATGACGTTGAATGCAATTATTATACAAAACATCTCAGTAGTTTAAACGGATTTAGAAAATTACTCGCGAATGCGAACCGACACATATCATCGCAAAATAAGTAAGTATTTTACACATTCGAATAAGACACTTGTTTATATAAATACAGTCCTGAACGAAGTGATAAATACACGCTTGTGCGTGTCCAGACAGTCGTTCAACTTGAGAATATATACAGCGAAGATAACCTGAGAACATTAATAAAATGTCGTCATTTATTGAAAACTATTGGAATTCCGCTTTTATTAAGAAAAAATTTGTGATAAAAGTGCAATTTGTAAAAAGACTGTTTAGATGCTGGAAATAAATTCAAAAGCCATTTGTCAAAGCTACATAAGAAAAACGAATTAACCCATGCCCATTGTCAATTTTCGGCATAAACAATAGTTCATATCCGCCTGACACTGCAGTGTGTCTTTTATGCGCTAATAAAGAAGTTAAAAAAGAAGTATGGTGTAAAGGCAAAATGTACGCCTTATATAATCATTATACCTATAATTCTTTATCATAAAAACTTCAAAGCATATACCAATTTACCATTTGATGCATATGATCTTATAGTTTTTAATAACTATAAACTAATTAAAAAATACATCGCGTAAACAAAAAAAAAAAAAAGATTATAGTGACACTAATTATAGTGTTAGATACTAATAACAGGTAATTATCTGATTTACTATTATACAACATAAAGACTGCGTTCCGATATTCACGACCAGTATTCGTCACGTACTATAGGTTTCCAGTGCTGGCCACGAACATCCGTTACTTCCATTTCCTTCAGCTATTAAATATTGGACTGAAAGATAGGCGCAAAATAAAATAGCTCCCGCAAACCAAAAGGCACACTCAATCTAAGGTGGAAGGCAGAAGGATTTATCATCTAATTGTTTTGAGCATTCCACACTGAACAACATTTGCAGTCTGGCGAAAATTTTGTGGCTGGCCACAATTATTCCGTTTTCAAAGAATGGAAAAATCAAATTTTGTAAATTCCGTGAAGGATTACGTATCCCACATCTATTCATAGTTGGATTTTGTTAAACGTATTGGTATGATAAGTTTCATGTGGATAATCTTGTCGATTATGTTCTTGGCTGGAATGTATAGAACGATTCTCTTTTCGCTTGGCTATCTATAGGAGTATTTATATTTTTTCGGCAAAAAAGTGATTTTTACTTGAGACCAATAAAGACTATCTTAAAATGGTGGAACATGTTGATTGGATACAACGTCATTGTTTATTTCTCAAAAGCTCTTATAAAAGTGTTCATAAAGTGTAAACTTTATAATTTGGCCGTAAAATAATCATTAAAATGACAAAAAGCAACATATGTAAAGAAGAATATAGAGAAGTTAAAAGAGCATTTATAAGCCTGTCATGGAATATCAGATTTGAGTAGCCAAAAAAAAGTGTAAAATTAAACAAAATATTTAAAATTGTTAATAAATCTACTAAATAAATTTGCCAGAAGTGTGGCAAAATAATAAATTACGACAGTGGTGCATTCTTATTATATAAACCACTTATTAATACATCACTACAAAAGTAACAATGGTGTCAAAAGATCAAATAAACTTCTCTAGTTACTTTTAGAAGATGAAAATTGGCATGAAGATTAAAATATCCTAAGTAAGTTTAAAAAAAAGTCACTCTTAATCGAGAAACGTGGCAATTTGAGGAAAAAATAGACGTCAAGTGCGCAAAGTGTCAGGTCATTTCAACTGCCAACCTAAAACGGCCAACCAACATCAACGCAATTGAAAAAGTTTTTCAAGATCATTTAATCCAACATGAGGACGAGGTCGAAAAGGAGGAAGATCGTAGCATAAATGCAGTTGAGGACGAGGTCGAGGAGGAGGAGGTTCTTCCTTCCATTTGTGGGTGCAGACCCCGTCAGCAGAAGAGAAGGAAGAAGAAGCAGGAGACCAGCTATTCAATCTATATCTCTAAAGAATTAAAGCAAGTATGTTGTACATACATAGTTTACTGCTTTCAAGTCATAGATTTTATAAATATAAGATCTATATATCTAAAGTGCAATATATAATAATCTTTATAGTTGCTGGAGTATATAAAAAAACTATTGATAATTTTTTGGGATCAATAACTCTTTAAGTAGAAAAAGTGCTTGATCAATTGTCGAGCCAGTTAGGGACTTTGTGCGTAAAAAAATACGTATAGCGAGATATAAATTCGAAAGCGATGTTGCTTTCCGGTTACTACTGCAGTAACCGGAAATCATCTTCGTGCCTCGCAATGGCGCCCATTTAAATTAATTTGTAAATTCAATTAAAAGTCTCAACTGTTAATTGAAGAAATAAACACGATTTTTCCCAAATTCTTCTCGTCATTAGAATATAAAATGGTAGCTCGTGAAATTTATTTAAATTAAGAAATTATAAAATCACAAATTATTTGTAATTCAAAAAGTATAACAATCTATATATAAAACTGTAACAATATATCTATAACTAGGTACGTTACTGCGTTACTTGTGCAAATTGCGTGTTCTCTCTTTCTTGTATTTTATACAGGAAAATTAAACCTGCTTCGCATAAACACCCCTAACTCTCAGACTAGATCTGTGTACGGTGCTCCAAAATAAATAAAAAAAGTCACAAGAGCTTCAATATCAAGGAAGCCAACATTAACATCAGTACTTCAATAACGGAAAAGAATGCTGCACTCAACTAAGTGCCAGCCCTATATTAATCAGCACAAAAATATTGCCATGTCATAAGGAGGATGGGACCCCTGAAGAATAAAAAGTCTAATGTGGCACTTATTTTAACACTGTAGGTATTACAAGGTACATAGCGTCAATGCCGTTAAAAAACAATCGTGGATTGATGATTCGTGGCATGTAATCGCCACAGAGTGCCACCAAAAAACAATGAAAAAAATTGAGTTTTAAAAAAACACCATTACAAATCACCAACCAAAATAGATACCCTGCAATTGAAATCTCCAGCAATAACCAAAGAAAACATTTAGATCATTGCTCCTCATCTCAACATGAGTAAGTACACATTAAAAAATTAATTATTAATACTAAAAGTTATAACACATATACAATTGAAGGGTTTCGATTAGATATTTATTTGGCATTATTAATGCAGGAATCCGTTAGAAGGCGAAAAAATACAGTCATGCTCCTTTCCGGTGTCGCCGTCGCACCGAGATACCAAGAAAAGGAAGAAGAGGAAGGAGAATTATAATACCTGCATATACAAGGTATTGAAACGAATATACCCAGATGTTGGTACATTTTTATCTATTATTTTATTATACGCGCCTTGTGCTTTGCTATAGATTTAAAGATAACACTTGGCCTGATCTTACAGGAAAAGATTACAATGGGTCTGTCGCCAAGAGTAAGAGGAGGTGTCATATTTAATATTTTAAGAGACAGAATATGGTACCAAAAAAAAAAAAAAAAGGGACGTACCTTTGGGAAAAACAAATAAATTCTGGGAGAATATACGTATAATCATAAATAAGCCAGAAAACATCGGCGACAGCGAACCATATACATCAGCATCATCTATTTACGCCTACGTAAAAAAAGATAGGGATAATGTATTAACGGATTTAATACGATATAGACGTATGAAAGAAGAAGAAGGAGTTGGTATTTCTCATAAGGCGAAGCGCTTTTTCATGAACAACACGAACACGAACCCGTCGTACCCGAACCCGAACCAGTTCTCCATGTGAACGAAGAAAAAAGAATAATACTAATAGGTAACTATCAGATTTACTTTGACTACTGATTATACAACATTAGTTTCCGCGAAACGTTTAAATAATTCGCATTAGCTTTTGTGTTAATGTGCTAATAATGTCGAAAAATACATCGTAGATTTTTGACTGCGATTTGGCACGCAGAGAGAGTAAGTACAATCCTGCGTAGAGATATAGAATATATCTATAGGGGAGACAACCCCTTCACTGATTTAAGACCGAAGAGAAACATCGCGGATTACAACCCATTTTATACAAATCAATATATATCTAATTGTCTACAAAAGTCTAAGCGCGTAACTGATTTATTAAGCGACCGAGATACAAATTATATAAAGGCTAGTGTTCGATATATTGAAAAAAAACGTAGCCCGCGTAAAATAAATGTTAAGGGAGTAGACTGCAACCGTGACAAAAATGGGGACAAAAAATAGAAAAAAATATTTTTTAAGTTAAACGGCTCTTTTCTCTTGATTTCCCTACTTTATAAATCTATAGAGCCTGTTTTTCATATTTTTTACGCAGGTTTCAATATGCGATTCTGTAACGTTTGACTCTGCGTATCTCTTGCGGTATCTCTTTTAAAACAAACCAAGATATTATAACAAATCTAAAAAAAACATTTACGGCCACACGGAGTAATATTTCCGTAGATACTACCCTATATTATCTGCAACCTCACTTTTTAAGCAAATAGAAAATGGTTATGACGTTGAATGCAATTATTATACAAAACATCTCAGTAGTTTAAACGGATTTAGAAAATTGCTCGCGCATGCGAACAGACACACACCTATCATCGCAAAATGAGTAAGTATTATACACATTCGAATAAGACACTTGTTTATATAAATACAGTCCTAAACAAAGTGATAAATACACGCGTGCGCGTGTCCAGACAGTTGTTCAACTCGAGAATATATACAGCGAAGGTAACCTGAGAACATTAATAAAATGTCATTTATTGAAAATTATAAGTATATCAATGTAGCCTTACATTAACGATCACTGAAGACTAGCGATAATCACATCCATATGTATAAAGAAATTAATTTTAACAACTTTCTTTCAGAAGAAACGTAGCAGAAGAAGAAGATTTATATCTTCCATATAAATCGAAACAATCCTTATCCATTTACGCCACTGTTATGCGAGATCATGGTTTATTAACCGCGGTGCTGCTCCCAAAAATAAGAA
Source organism: Leptothorax acervorum (assembly GCA_035220615.1). Taxonomy (NCBI): domain Eukaryota; kingdom Metazoa; phylum Arthropoda; class Insecta; order Hymenoptera; family Formicidae; genus Leptothorax; species Leptothorax acervorum. The sequence continues at coordinate 127,057 of JASTWQ010000465.1, read as the reverse complement.
CAGAATTTGATCTGGCGATGGGGCGAAAGGACGACGAGGCCGCGTACATCTGGCTGAAAAAAAAAAATACGTGTGGCCTCCACGCGCGGCAGAAGTGAAACTTCTTAGCTGTGAGGAAGAGGATAGTATCTCGTTTATAGTATCTGAATTAAAGCCTGTGTAATTCAGAAATCAATTTTAATTATAAATTAAAGCCGATGCAATTCACAAATGAAAATTGATTTGTGAATTAAAGCCAATATAATTTACAAATCAAATTTTAATTATAAAAGTGAAGTTTCAGGTTATGAGAAAAATTTGCCCATATATAATTACATATAAATGTAACAGTTGGCAACTGTTAACCTGAAACTTCACTTTTATAATTAAAATTTGATTTGTGAATTATATAGGCTTTAATTCACATATCAATTTTCATTTGTGAATTGCATCGGCTTTAAGTAATAATTAAAATTGATTTCTGAATTACACAGGCTTTAATTCAGATACTATAAACGAGATACTATCCTCTTCCTCACAGCTAAGAAGTTTCACTTCTGCCGCGCGTGGAGGCCACACGTATTTTTTTCTTTTGAATTTTCGCGACGGACTTTTATAACGCGACGCTCCGGATCATTCCCGTATAAGTTTCGACTTTTCGTGACGGACTTCCATAACGCGAACGCGTAACGCGACGCACCGAATCGCTCTCGTAGAAGGTTTGACTTTTCGTGACGGACTTCCATAACGCGAACGCGTAACGCGACGCATCGAATCACTCTCGTAGAAGGTTTGACTTTCGTGACGGACTTCCATAACGCGAACGCGTAACGCGACCGCGACGCTCCGAATCACTCCCGTAGAAGGTTCGACTTTTCGTGACGGACTTCCATAACGCAAACGCGTAACGCGACGCTCCGAATCACTTCCGTATAAGTTTCGACTTTTTGTGACGGACTTCCATAACGCGAACGCGTAACGCGACGCTCCGAATCACTCCCGTAGAAGGTTCGACTTTTCGTGACGGACTTCCATAACGTGAACGCGTAACGCGACGAATCGAATCACTTCCGTAAAAGGTTCGACTTTTCGTGACGGACTTCCATAACGCGACTTCCGTAACGCTTCCGGTTCGAATCACCCCCCGTGCCCTAAAAAGTTTCACTTCAAAAATGGCTGGGCGCGGTCGAGCGGCTTAATGAGAAAAATGAAAAGGATGAAGACTCATCATTAAAAATATGTACTCATCGAGTAAAAAGTGACATTTCTAAATTAACCAGCCTGACGTGTCGTATGGAATACATGAATGTTTATGTTCTAGATAATGTGAAAATTATTCTCTCAGAACTGGAAAAAATATTAAAATTAGGATATACGCAAAAAGGCAAATGGAAATAGATGACATGGATGAACCAAAAGAAAAGAAGAACTCAAAAATAAAACGCAAAAAATTCTAGTGTGTTATGTGAACAAAAATTCACGCGCTGTGACAACCTTCCGCGGCACGTAAAAAGTGTGCATGTATGGAACGTGCACACGTGCAGCATTTGCAAAAAATCTTATTCCAGAAATTATATACTACGGTATATCAAGGATCGAAGTACTCCACAGCGACTCGGCACAGATGAGGCATGGGCGCATCGGTGCATCGTGGCCACAGAAGCGCGAGCGCGTTTCACGGCGGCGCGCCGATGACTTACCAATATGCATAGTAGCTATATTAACCAGAAAAACCATATTAAAAAACATATTAACCAGAAATTATTTGTGATTGTTAAACAACTAAAAAAAGTCAAAATTATTGTGGAGGCGTTGCGCCCATAATAAATTAATTGGGGGAGCAAAAAGTGCTCTGCCCCCACGAAGTATACTATACTATGGAAGGGAAACCTGAATCAGAAACCGAAGGCTAAGTACCGTGTTTATTTGACAGATGGAATCTTGGCCGATATCACCATCGATGTCCACATGGACAAAAAAATAAAAATCTGAATAAATTATCAAATTAATTACTGAAGCGCCATCATCTTTAAATAAATATGTGATAAATGCAAACTTTTTTTAATTTGGTCGACTGTCTGAATTGAAATTCATTAATCTTTCTTTGGCTCTCCGCAGCCATCTCTGGATTGCCTCCTGTAAAACCTTTTTAATGTTATACACTCTGTTGTACAGATAATGGATCGCCATTCAACCACTTCATAGTAACCGAAGCAGTAATGAAATTAAAATGTACAAGATACAATGGCCATATAAACGTACGCTGCGGGAAAGCTGATTTAAACTTATCGTTAGAACGATAAGTTCTAACGAATATGCCAAAATCTAAAGGAATATGCCAATCAAAAAAGGAATATGCCTAAATCTAAAGGAATATGCAAATCAAATGCAAGAGCTCACTGAGATTTTAATTTAAAGATGCGAACAGAACATACTTTAACTTCGTTGCTACCAAAAATAATCTCCTGCACATTTCTTTGTATTCTAACAAACAACATTCCGCTCAATATCGATGACATAGACAGAGTGGTTCTGATGCTCAGTGAGCAGTCGCGTTCCTGGAAGTTTTCAAAGTCAAATATGTTTTGATAAAAACTTATGATTTAAGAGTAAATCCGTTAAAGCAGAGTGTCGTGTTGTGTTTCGGATTGCAGAGTCAATTTTTATATTTCTAGAATGTCGTGTTATGATTGGCCCGGAGTTAGAGGGCAATCCGTCGCCCCGGAGGACTTCTCGCCCCTTTGTAGATATTTGAATTATTTCTGCTACAGATATTAAGCGTCAAAGTTAACAAAGCAGAAATAATTTATTAAAGCAAAGAATAGTTGATATATAAAAAATACATATTTATATAAGAACTATTCATTGTGCATATAAATATGTACTTTTTATATACCATCTATTCTCTGATTTAACAAATTATTTCTGTTTCGTTAACTTCGACGCTTGATATCTGTACAGCACATTCTCTGCTATAATAAAAAGACTGTTCAATATACAAACGATTCGCCGCTTTATTGTGATGTCTTTGTTTGTGTAGGGATGGCCCTGATGTTTTGCACGCGACTGTATATATCTACGAAATCAACGTCTTATTTATTTTTAAAAAATAGACCCAAGATACAATCAAATGAAGAAATCATTAAATTACAAGCAGAAAATATAAAATTAAAAAAAAAATTGAACCATATGAAAATGTCTGCCGAATTATAAATATGCGACACAAGGAGGTGTACAGCCTCTCAGTAATGATTAAAAAATATAAAGCAAATAACATTGCAGACAAAGATAACCGTTCTAAAGATTCAGACGAGTATCTAAAAAAACAAGGTATATCATTGAAATCTATAGAAGATGATATACAATTTATTATTGCACAAAGAAACGATATTGCACACCCGGACAAACCAATTTTGGAAGAAGCACCCAAGAAGTTCCAGAATTAGAAAAATTTAAGTACATTTTTAGATCTAGGTATATGCCAATCAAATGCAAGAGCTCACTGAGCGCTCAGTGAGCAGTCGTGCTCCTGGAAGTTTTCAAAGTCAAATATGTTTTGACAAATAACATGATTTAAGAGTAAATCCGCTACTGCTTGTTATGTAATATCTAAATAACAAATAGAGAAATAAAAATAGTAAATAAAGAAAAATGTTTAACACCAATATTTTTCCCCCCGAAGCTACACAATTTGTGATAACTGCACTTAATAAAAAACAAATATATTCCATACAGAAATTTCAAATTTGTGACATACTTATGAATTCCTTGGAAGACAATTCGAGAACTTTGATGATTGTCAAAATATCATGATAAAAATGGAACATTAAAACCAAAGACTGACTCTGCATAAAACGCGACTTTGTCTCCACCGACGCGATGGGTCGATCGCCACGTGTTGAAACAGACGTAATATATGAAATAATAAAAGACCTGAAATGGTGGAAAGAGAAAGAAAGGGACAAGCCTCTAGGCAAAACCAATAAATTTTGGTGTGTCAACCTTCGTCAGCCACCAGCGTCCAGCCTCCAGGGTAACCTCCACTCCGACGACACGAGGTTTCCGCGACAGAAAGCGGGTTATAATTTACAATGCGCGCGGGGCAGATTCACGTTGTCAAACGCGGAGAGTTTCAAGTCATCGGAAAGCGAGACATTTCAAGTCGCTTCCAAGATGAAGATGGTTAAACAATATTTCTATGCTCCCTGATGATAGTCCCGTATAGTTCTGACCGTAGGCTATTTCTAAATAATTATTAACAATTATTATAAGCATATCACTCATACTACAGATTGAAAGATTCACGGAGCGCAAGTTTCCTAGCAACACCGTTGTTGATACTCGCCGCCGATTTTCTCGGGTATAAAAGGAGAGCCCGTCGCAGAGAAGACTCGGAGTAATTCGAGCAGTTGACCGAAGCAGTCGAGTCAGCCTCACCACGTCACGCTCGAGTAACACCCAGAACCCTTCCCGGCTTGCCGAGGAAGTGGTGGTCGCGCAGTCCACGTTTCGACGCAGGACACAACCGCTCCCTTTGCAGCGTTACACCGCTAAAAGGAGGAAGGTTATCCTGAGCGACTGCCTCGCCAACGGCGCACAGCCGCCTTCCGGCGCCAAGCGCTCAGCTCCGGATCTCTTCCCGGACCCTCCGAGGAAGGTAAATCCAGCCAAAGGCGCTCAGCCGCCTTCTGCCGTTAGGAACACAGTTCCTGACCCTCCAAGGAGGGTAATCGTGATTGATCCGCCCACCGGTGCTAGCCACCAGGAGATCGACGCTCGACGGCACGATGGTTACCTTCCCTCGAGAGTCCTCCCTCCTCCGGCGCACAGACGCCGACACCGAGAGGTAATCTTTCTATCAGCGCAAAGTCGCTAACAGGCGCAAGTCGCCTGGACGAGCATTTGCCAATTCTCGGTGCCAGTCGCCCGACATTACCGACATTATTCGTTTCTCCCAATAAAAAAGAACCTTTCCTTCCAGTAATCTCAACACCAAAGCCTGAATTAAAGGACCTACCTAACCTGCTCAAGGAATTTGAGGTTCCCCGCCTTATCTCTCCTCTTCCTCCCTCTCTTCGACGTTACAATACTACTTCACAAACCGAGGTGACAAGGAAGGAGTATTTGAACAAAGCTACGCAGACCGAGGTGACACAACAAAGTGTAGCTACGCAGTCAAAATTGCGAGGAAAACAACGAAAGAGAAATAATCAAAGAAGACAGAATAAAGAAAATTCTATTTGCTCAAGTTTCCACAAATGTTCAAACTGTGGAAAATGTTAAAGAGTTAATATGTTGAAAAACATTTAATGTAAACCGAGTAAAATTTCTTAGCAAATCCCACATATAAATAGGAAAGCGTCGTAGAAAATCTAGCGAGCGGTAGATTCCGAGCGACCGATAATTATTCCTAAATTTGGAATCTCATCCGAGAGGCTGTAAACAAGCCAAGTAACGACTAATATAATTATTTTATTAATAATAAAATTAATATTTTAACCATACAATTACTATGATTCAGAATTTATAGGTGAAAACCCACCCCTCCTAGCGGATTCAATACAAGTTATCGTTAAAAAAAATAGAAACAATATATTAAATAAATAGCCTACAGAGGCTGCAGAGAGGCCTCTGTAGGCTTCCAAAAAGAAAAAGAGGTAAGTCTTTTATTTACCTACTTATTAAGTTTTAATAAGTACGTTTGAAATAAAATAGCCAAAAAACTGAAATATAAACTACAGCCTAAGTCGATATGCACAAAGATCACCTGTCAAACATATTTATGCGCTGACAAGCGCTATGGACTGATGATAATAAATAAAAATAAGTTGTGTTTACATATTCTATGTTTTCAATTGTTTTTAATCATGCCATAACAATGGAATAAACTTTTAAGAATATACCCATGCGTTCAATTTCGTATTGGGAGGATGATTAATTATTGCCAGTTAAAGTCGATGAAATTCGTAACTTGATAAAGAAAAAGGTTTAACACAAAATTTTTTTTTTGACCCAATTTTTGCCCCCGAAGCTACACAATTTGTAATAACTGCACTTAATAAAAAACAAAAATATATTCCACATAAAAATTTCAAATTGATATACTTTTAAATTCTTTGGAAGACAATTCGATAACTCTGATTAATGTCAAAATATCACGATAAAAATGGAATATTTATAGTCAATACATATAGTCTCACTCATGATAATCATAAAGTTCATCCTGTCCACTAATAAACCACACGCGTAAATTACACATTGCGTCGATAAAATGGCGTATCATACGCTCCTTGTGTCTTCAACCGTCGAACTAAAGTAATCGGTCAATGAGACCACATTTAAGTACAATAAAACCTCGTTTTGCTTCTAAGGGGTATATTAAAATTTCCTGTTTGCAATAGAATTATACATATTTCGCAAAATTCCTCCTGAAGAACAACAATAAAAAAAAACCCTCTTTTGCAACAATACTGTTCTTTTTCTTAGATGTACTTGTTTTACGTACCGATCTTCAACAGATATAAAAAAACGAATTATTAATGTCTATGCAGGTGTTTTAAAACAAATGTTTTCTCTTAAATCTCGATTGTCCCAAAAAACGTGGTTTTTTTCGAATCAAAAAACGCACCTGTAAAGTTTACATCCATATCCCGTTGAAATATCTCTGACAAATGCAATAAAAAGAAAAAAGTATCTCTCATCGGATGTCAGTCCCATACCAAAGAAAAAGAGATTAGAAGAAAGAGAGAAAAAAGATCAAAATAAGTCAAAGAATGAAAGTTAATCCGCCAATGATTGTTTAAAACTGGAGATTTTTATTAATTCGACGCAATTGGCAATAATCAAATAATTATCGTTTACACGACGTTTCGAACCTGGGGATTGGGTCCTTCTCAAGTGACTAACTGCAATCATTAACACCAGGACAAATTCAATAAAAGATCTAACAGTAAAATCAAGGAAAACAGAGATGTCGTACCTATAAGCTGGCATAGAGCTAGGCTCTCCCGTGAACATCTAGATTAGGACAATTTTGACCGAAAAAGTCGTGTCAAGTTAAATTGAAAATCCTTTCCATTAAAAAGTATAAAAGAGATATAAGAAAAAGTATAAAAAACGGATAATTACATGTTCAAACTCGCGGAGCATGTTGATGCGAAGTTTCTAAAAGAATTTAAGGCATGTAAAAGTGTACGAGGCCGTACGTTACGTGCGCCGCGACGGGCGGCAGCCCGGCCGACGCGCCGTCAGCGCGGACCGCGCGCGTCATACCTCACCCCCCAAGAGCGCGAGTCTCGCTGTTTACCGCGGGGCGGCTGACTTTCTCGAGAGAAGAAAGCAAACAGAAGCCTTTATATACAACACCCGACGAGGGACAAGTTAACTCTTGTAACGAATACCTCCCTCGGGATACCGGGTGTTGCAGGTGAATACGATCGAGATTTTGCATACAGTGTGTCGAGTAACGACCACGCTGGAACGATCAGAGTCGACCCTCCGCTCTTGCGAGCGTCGAGATAGACTTGATCTTCGACAGCTTTTGAAGTCAGTGGAGTCCGCCTCTCCCACCAAGCCTGCAGCCTCTGCTTGCAAGGTGGTTGATCGAGGTCACGGCCACTCCACTAAACGAAGAGCAGGAGACTCTCGCCAACCGCGTAGACGAACGCGCCGACGACGACCAAGGAAGGCTTCACCACCAAGGCATCATAAGCACGGAAAGGAACCTGCGCCTCCACCTGCGCCTCCACCAGCCGTACCAGCAATACAGGCAACGCCGTGGATATTGTGGGCCATTACGGTCCCCGATTCGCATCGAAGACTCATTCGACCTGCCGGCCTGAGTCTGTCGGCTGGAGATCCACGTGCCTCACGGCCTCTCCCGCCAGGGGCGTATACGACGGTGGGCACGCAGACGGACGAGGAGAAGAAGCGGCATAAGTCTTCTCGCAAAAAGAGCAAACGGCATAAGACACCGCTCACAGAGCCGGTGACGGCTCCTGTCACCAAGCCATCTCTGGACAGGCCACCTACTCCTACCATCAGAAGTCCGGACGAAAATAACAACGAAGAAGGATTCTGGGACGAAGATCTCCCCGGTCGTAAACTTACAGCTAAACAAGCAGCTAGATTAAAGCTCTTGTTTTAGCTATTTTTTTTGAACGTCTGGTGCCTATGGGCGCCAGCCTGAATAAATCTAAATGTAATTAGATCTAAGAATAAATTATTCTTTTACCAGGTTAACCACGCTTCGAATCTATCACCTTCTCTATCCTCGCTACGTACCTCCGAAACATTTGGTCCTTCGAGCCGGATATATTGTCAGAAGGACAATCCGGCGCTTGCAAACACGAATTACGCACTCCGCTGCCATTACAGCAATATACGGAGGATAGTGAGGTGGAGATATTGAAAAAGCGTGACTAACGAACGGTATAAAAATGAGCATGGATGCTGAAAGCATCGTGAGGAGCCAAACCGAAATACAGGGCCGTATGGCAAGAGCCTACGACTATCTAAAAAAGTCAGGGGCAGCCAAGATTACTCTGGGCACGGTAGAAACCCGCCTAGCAGCATTAGAAGCCAACTGGAAAAAGTTTGAAGCAAACCACGACGCCATTCAGAGCAATCATTGGCAGGTGCTAAGCGAGGAAGATTATTTCAAGAACGATCAATACGCCATTGCCGAGGAAACTTACCTCACGCAACGGGCAGCGTTCGTCGACCTCTTGGCTAAGTTCCCTCCTGCGCCAACCGAAAGACCCGGGGACCGGTCGATCAAGGCAAGCGAAACTACCATGCGCAAATCACTGCCGCGCATTCAATTGCCTCAGTTCTCCGGAACGTACGAGGATTGGCCGGCCTTCAGAGATCTGTTTCAGTCTATGATAGACAAGGATCCATCATTAGAAGATGTGGAAAGATTCCACTATTTAAAGACTACCCTGACGGAGGAAGCAAGCCTGCTCCTCCGTAACCTGCCCACGACGGCCGAGAGTTACTCTCGAGCGTGGGCAATGCTGAAGGACCACTACGAGAATAAACGCTTGTTAGTGCGTTCATGCTTCACTGCCTTCACCTCGTTGCCAAAGATGAAGGGCGAATCAGTGAACGACTTGAAGAGAATCTTCCATGGGATGCTCAATACCACGGGCTCCCTGGAAGCTATTGGACGTCCGGTCACACAATGCAGCGACCTGTTCGTCCATCTCGTCGTCGAAATACTCGACGCTCGCTCTCGAAGAGAGTGGGAAACTGCTGTGAGTGGAACTACGGATCCACCATCTCTCGAAACTCTGAGGAACTTTCTGGAACGCCGTGTGCGCACCCTGGAAGCGCTCCAACCGGAGAAGAGTGATCCTAGCTCAACTGCAAAAAAGGACTCACGTGGAGCATCGCCTCGCTCAGCGCAATCTCACGTCGCAACACGTACGCCCACGAGCACTGATCACTGCCCGTTCTGCCGGAAAGAGCACTTTATCGGGTTTTGCGAGGACTTCCGTCACAAAACCCCTGCTGAGAAGAAAGAGTTCATCGAGAAGACCAAGCTATGCTTGAACTGCCTCGGCAAACATGCTGTTGCCGACTGCACCTCAAAACGGAATTGCGCTGCATGCCAGGGACGCCACCACAGCGCAATTCATGATGTCTGCACCGCGACCGCTAAGGCGATCACTGCGGCATCAACTTCACACCATACGGGCCAGTCCAGGGGTCCGTCTGGTGGCGTATTGCTTGCCACCGCCCAAGTGTACTTGCTAGATCGCCACAATGAGCGCACACTGACTCGCGCACTCGTGGATCCAGGATCAGAAGTTTCACTTGTTACGGGGGCCATGGTACAGCGCCTTCGACTGCCTCGCACCTCGGCAGCAACGATCATCTACGGGGTCGGCGGGCAACAAACAGGGGTTGCTCGCGGCCGAGTTTCGCTCACTCTCTCATCCAGGGTCAGCGACTTCAGCATGACGGTCTCAGCTCTGATCCTTCCCTGCATATCAACATACGAGGCCCGAGTCGGAACCGCAAGCCCGAAGTGGGAACACCTGGAAGGTCTCTCTCTCGCAGACCCCGAGTTGCAATCTTCAGGCGGAATCGACCTGCTCCTCGGAGCGGATATTTATGCCACAATTATAGAAGAAGGGCTGAAAAAAGGAGGCACGGGCGCCCCAATGGCACAAAAGACTGCGTTGGGCTGGCTCGTGTTCGGCGTGGTGGAAGGTACCACGCCGGGCGAAGCAGCTGCATCATTGCAATGCACCACGGAAGAAGAATTGCCAATGCTGGTACGACGCTTTTGGGAACAAGAGGAATCTGCACACCCCCCGCTGCCTCTCACCGTTGAGGAACAGGAGTGTGAGGACCATTTTGTTCGCACGCATGCCAGATTGGCGGACGGACGTTACATGGTGCGCCTCCCTCTCAAATCTACATTGCCAGACTTGTCCGAGACACGGAAGATAGCCCTGCGCGTCCTCTACAGCGGCGAGCGCAAGGGCAACGCTAATGCTGAGCTACGCAGCATGTACTCAGATTTCATGCGGGAATACCAGGAGGAAAAGTCGTCTCGGGCATATGTCACGAATCTGTACTTTCAACGGTAAAAGGTTGTTTCGAATCACCCTGTATGTCTCTCGTACCTGCCGCAGACGACACTGACGTGGCTGGACGATGCTATCTCCTGCACCATGGAGTGCTCAAAAGGACGGGAGAATCAACCAAAATCAGGGTGGTGTTCAACGGATCCGCACGACTGCGCTCCTTGAACTCACACTTGATGGTGGGCGCCAATCTGCTACCTCCATTGCCGAACGTGCTGACAAAATGGCGACGTTCTCGCTACGTAGTGGTGGCGGATATAGAGAAGATGTATCGCCAAATACTCTTGCATCCCTGCGACCGCAACTTGCAGAGGATCCTCTGGCGATCCGACCCCACCAACTCCGTGCAAGAATTTAATTTAAACACGGTGACATATGGATTGTCATGCTCACCGCATTCAGCAATCCGCACGCGCCAACAATTGGCAAGGGACGAACCCCTCCCCTCTGAAGACAAGCAAGAATGGCAACGTCTCCTGCAGGAGTTGCCGCTTGTATCAACGCAACGAATTCCTCGCTGGCTGCACTCAGGCAGTCAAGGCAATAACACGGAGATTCATGGCTTTGCGGACGCATCAGAAAGGGCCTACGCAGCAGCCGTGTATCTAAAGGCGTCCGCTGACGGCGGGCGGAGCATCATCACGCTCCTTATGGCCAAAACTAAGGTCGCTCCTGTACGACGAGTCTCATTACCGCGCCTCGAGCTGTGTGCGGCCGCACTACTCTCAGAGGTAACGGTGCAAGTACAGGACGCTCTGAAATCCACCGCGCGCATTTACCTGTGGTCCGATTCCAAGGTCGCGCTAGCATGGATTCGAGGACATCCGTCAAAATGGACCACTTATGTAGCCAACCGTGTGGCAGAAATACAGCGACTCGTACCTGACGCCGTGTGGCACCACGTTCCGAGCCGGGACAACCCTGCGGACTGTGCCTCACGCGGATTATATCCGAGCGATTTGCTCAATCACGACCTGTGGTGGCAGGGACCACCATGGTTGGCCGAAGACACTCCTCGATTGGTGTTGCCTGCACCAATCCCCCGGTTGCCAAAATTGTTCCGCTGCCATGCCATGACAGCACACAATAAAATTCCACCAGATGACTTCCAGCCTTGCCGCCATGGGAATCTGAGAAGACTATTTCGTCAATCAACGAGGCGGGCGGAATGTACGAGGCCGTACGTTACGTGCGCCGCGACGGGCGGCAGCCCGGCCGACGCGCCGTCAGCGCGGACCGCGCGCGTCATACCTCACCCCCCAAGAGCGCGAGTCTCGCTGTTTACCGCGGGGCGGCTGACTTTCTCGAGAGAAGAAAGCAAACAGAAGCCTTTATATACAACACCCGACGAGGGACAAGTTAACTCTTGTAACGAATACCTCCCTCGGGATACCGGGTGTTGCAGGTGAATACGATCGAGATTTTGCATACAGTGTGTCGAGTAACGACCACGCTGGAACGATCAGAGTCGACCCTCCGCTCTTGCGAGCGTCGAGATAGACTTGATCTTCGACAGCTTTTGAAGTCAGTGGAGTCCGCCTCTCCCACCAAGCCTGCAGCCTCTGCTTGCAAGGTGGTTGATCGAGGTCACGGCCACTCCACTAAACGAAGAGCAGGAGACTCTCGCCAACCGCGTAGACAAACGCGCCGACGACGACCAAGGAAGGCTTCACCACCAAGGCATCATACGCACGGAAAGGAACCTGCGCCTCCACCTGCGCCTCCACCAGCCGTACCAGCAATACAGGCAACGCCGTGGATATTGTGGGCCATTACGGTCCCCGATTCGCATCGAAGACTCATTCGACCTGCCGGCCTGAGTCTGTCGGCTGGAGATCCACGTGCCTTACGGCCTCTCTCGCCAGGGTCGTATACGACGGTGGGCACGCAGACGGACGAGGAGAAGAAGCGGCATAAGTCTTCTCGCAAAGAGAGCAAACGGCGTAAGACACCGCTCACAGAGCCGGTGACGGCTCCTGTCACCAAGCCATCTCTGGACAGGCCACCTACTCCTACCATCAGAAGTCCGGACGAAAATAACAACGAAGAAGGATTCTGGGACGAAGATCTCCCCGGTCGTAAACTTACAGCTAAACAAGCAGCTAGATTAAAGCTCTTGTTTTAGCTATTTTTTTTGAACGTCTGGTGCCTATGGGCGCCAGCCTGAATAAATCTAAATGTAATTAGATCTAAGAATAAATTATTCTTTTACCAGGTTAACCACGCTTCGAATCTATCACCTTCTCTATCCTCGCTACGTACCTCCGAAACAAAAAGATTTTTGCGGGATAACGACGATGTTTTCGTGACTAAGGCGGACAAAGGTCAGGTCACGGTTCTCATGGACAAAAGCGATTATACTAACCGAATGACTGACCTTCTTAACGATGAGTCCACGTATACAAAATTGAACAGGGATCCGATAAGAAAGATAACTACTAAACTTGACGAACTTGTGAAGTTTTGGCATGACAATGACATCGTTGACGATCCTACTTACTATAAATTAAAGTGCACAAATGGTAACCTCCCACGATGTTACGGGCTGCCAAAGATTCATAAGACTGGCTTTCCTCTACGCATAATTGTCTCAGCCATCGGAAGTCCGCTTTATAACGTAGCTAGCTATCTGCATTCTATCTTACATAGTTCTGTGCGCCGACCTAACTCTTACATCAAAGATAGTTGGTCATTCGCGAGGAAAATACAGGATCTAAAGATCAACAACGACCAGATCTTAGTATCACTCGACGTCACGGCTCTTTACACTAACATTCCGAAAGAGTTGGTCTTCAGGGCTATAGAAAATAGATGGAGCGAGATTTCGTTGAACACTAAGCTTAGCTTACAGCAATTCTTGCATGCCATTGATCTTGTCCTGAGTTCCACTAGCTTCTCTTTTAATGGCCAGGTTTATGAACAAATATTCGGCAGCCCGATGGGTTCCCCTCTTTCCTCGATCCTCGCTGACATTGTCATGGATGATCTGGAAACTCGCTGTTTAAATGCACTTGGTTTTGTCATAGCGATCTTTTTTCGATATGTGGATGATATCTTCGCTGTTGTACCCCGAGGCGAGCTTGATAACGTGCTCGACGTTTTTAATGGCTACCACCCCCGCCTTAAATTCACACACGAAGTAGAGAACAACGACTCTCTCCCGTTCTTGGATACGTTAGTTATCACGGAAGGAAATAATTTATTAACTAATTGGTACCGTAAACCCACTTTCTCCGGCAGGTACATCAATTTTTTCTCGAGTCACCCGTTTAGGTACAAAATCAACACCATAAACAGCCTCACTGACCGCGCGGTCCTACTCTCAGACAAACGCTTCCACCGAGAGAACATTGAGACAGTAAGAACAATCCTCCTCAATAATTCCTTCCCTGATAACTTAATCAATAGACGCATCAATAATAAATTAAAACAGCTCTGTCACCCACGCGATAACGATGATAATGAACGCACCAGCGTTTTTGATGCTCGGAGATACATGGCCTTACCTTTCGTCAAGGGTCTCAGCGAGGATATACAATTCACACTAAATAAAGTAGGCCTCGACACTGTGTACACCATCCCGAAGAAGCTTGACGTAATAATTAGGAAGGGAAAAGGGTAAATATGCAGAATAGTGGCCTCCTCACCGATTTCGTTGAACTTAGGCTTAATCGACGCGTTTTTGCGTGAAACGAAAGAATCTGGCAGAAAAAAGTGTCGCTCTGCTCCGCGAAGCGAGATATTAACAGTTAAAGTTGACGACTATCAGGTTATAAAACCTGTCATACCGACGCGATGTAGCGACTGGTGGCGACCACGAACATGCCCTGCGGCCACATGCGCATGCTCCGTAGCCGCACGCGTATGCAAAAGTTCGCGAATTGAAAACCTATGTATACTTATAATGCATATTGCTTGACTTTTGCTGATGAATATGTTGCAGTCACATGGTGTACACACACACGCGGGGGGGGGGGGGGGGTGCAAGGGTGGGTCTTCGGCCCCCTCCCGCACCCCCTTCGCCGATAGGCAGGGTGGACCTTGCTTTACAACTTAGCATAGGTTAGTGACGCGCTTTACAAATATGCGCTTTGTAAGTTGAAGCACATACAAAGCGCATACTTATAAAGCGCGCCACTAACCTATAGGTTAGTGACGCGCTTTATAAGTATGCGCTTTGTAAGTTTTGAAGCACATACAAAGCACATACTTGTAAAGCGCGTCACTAACCTATGCTAAGTTGTAAAGCGTGGTCCACCCTGCCTATCGGCGGAGGGGGTGCGGAAGGGGGGCCGATGGTCACAGTCGCTACATCTCGTCGGTATGACAGGTTTCATAACCTGATAGTCGTCAACTTTAACAGTTAATATCTCGCTTCGCGGGGCAGAGCGACGCTTTTTTCTGCCAGATTCTTTCGTTTTAAGCAAAAACAAATCGATTAAGCCTAATTTCATCGAAATCGGTGAGGAGGACCGTCTCCTTCAGTATTACCGGGAAAAGATAAACTTAATAAGGTCCGCGAAACCAAACTTATTTATAGAATAAATTATGGCAATTGCGATGCATCTTATATCGGGCAGACGAAGCGATATCTGAAAACGCGGATAAATGAGCACCTGAATGACATCAGGAAAGATGTGGGATGCCGTTCGGTTGTGAGCGAGCACCGTTTGTCTTACGGACATGACTTTAAATGGTCGGAAGTAGACATATTGCATAAGGAAAGGAACGTCAGGAAGCGAGAAATAGCTGAAATGTTCTTTATTAAAAATCAAGTAAATACCATCAACCTACAAAAGGACACCGAAAATCTAAATGCTATATACGACAAAGTCATATCGAGTGTATGAACCCGTCATGTTTACTCTTATAACCTTACAGCGTTCCTGATTCTATTACAGTTGCGTGCTTGCTCTCGGCCGATCGCCGTCTTTTTAAATGTGTTACTCCGCTCGCTGTATGCGCCGTGCTTCTTAACAATGAAACTTCGCATCAACATGCTCCGCGAGTTTGAACATGTAATTATCCGTTTTTTATACTTTTTCTTATATCTCTTTTATACTTTTTAATGGAAAGGATTTTCAATTTAGCTTGACACGACTTTTTCGGTCAAAATCGTCCTAATCTAGATGTTCACGGGAGAGGCTAGCTCTATGCCAGCTTATAGGTACGACATCTCTGTTTTTCCTTGATTTTACTGTTAGATCTTTTATTGAATTTGTCCTGGTGTTAATGATTGCAGTTAGTCACTTGAGAAGGACCCAATCCCCAGGGTCGAAACGTCGTGTAAACGATAATTATTTGATTATTGCCAATTGCGTCGAATTAATAAAAGCTCCAGTTTTAGAATAAGTCAACTTATATGGATCCGTCGTTTTTCGCTTTACAATCCCACAAAAATGTGTCTGCGATAAAAAAAAATGTGGTTGAATCTGATATTCAATCAAGAACCCTGCTGTACACAAATACACTGGACTGGGACTTAAGCTGCAGTGATCAAAATAAGACTCCATCTCTATTACGAGTGGACAACATGAAAAAACACGAAGCAAGCATATTGAAGACAAATTCTAATCTAAAAACATTTTAAACCGGTTGTTCATAGAAGAAGATGATGTATATGACTTCACCGATGAGCAAGTCCAGAAGAAGCGACTGGAATATTATAACATGCTGTCGCAATACGACGCAGCACAAAAAGAACTAGCTACGAAAATAGATGCCGGGCCAAATAGTTTCGAGGACTCGGAAGAAGAATCAAAAAAAGGAAAGAAGTCCGAGAGTGCACTTACATAAGTTCCCACTTGCATTCAAAGCGACTTACAGTCGCGCGAGCGCGCAGCGGGAAATTTTGCGGAACTGTGACCAAAGTAACGGAATTTCGGACGCATATTCAGTTTAATCCGCTCTACCTACCGACGAGCGATGTTAAGTCTACTATCAGGGTGCCATTACTGCCATCGGAAACGCGGTATAGATTGAGATTGTAGAAGATATCTATTCCATAATATCTCTATCTTATAGGTAGAGAGTATAAATCTATATAAGATCTATTACATATTGCGCAATATAGAAGAAGAATCAGATACAGAATCGGATTTAAACTCGGAACCGATTCCAGAATTGATTCAGGTTCCTGAATTGAAAACTGGATCCGAGTCGCGGAGAACCAGTCTTGAGTCTCCAACCGGTTCCGACTCGATATTAATTCCGGAAACCGGCTCGGAATCGCACCTCTTCCGAGCCGGGGACCAATCACGAGATTCCCGAGTTGGATATAGAAATGGGACCTGTTTGCGAAAGGAGAATCAATTATAGAAATGTAATTCCCGTGGAAAGCTGTAATTTGCTGGTCAAATTTTCAAGAGAATTGCAATTGATGGATGGACTAAGAAAACTTTAAAAAAATCAGTCACACTCAGAGAAAAAAGAAATAAAACTGCAACCCAACAAAAAAAATCATATAAGCACCGGAATAACTAAAGCGACTGAAAAACGTTTGTTAGCCAAGGCGGCAAAGAATGAAACACAAACCCCCGCGCTTGCAACTTCGGGTAAATGTTTACCTTAACCCGCTCTTCTTAAATTTTGATAAAAATATACTTAATCGATGTGTTTTTGCATAAAAAGAAAGGTTTAATAAGAAATAAGTGTCGCTCTGCCGGTTAAATGTTTATCTTTTGATAAATATATCAATATAATAGGGTCTCGTATTTAAAATTCCGCAAGAAAACCCCAATATAAGGGATCACCCACGGCGCGGATCTTCAAATTCATAATCTCGGGATGAGATGCTTTTTTGGTAACGGGCTATAACACGAGATTAAGGACGGAAACAATTCCTACGGAATTAAATCCGTATTTCCAAATAAAACTTCAGAGACGATTATTCTTGCATTACATCTTTGCAAAATCTTCAAATTTTGCTTACAAAATTTGCTGCTTTTCGTGCAGATAGAGAAAATGTTTAACATAACTTTCTTGACCAAATCCCCCCCCCCCCCCCCTACTCCGAGCTACACAATTTGTGATAACTGCACTTAATAAAAACAAAAATATATTCCATATAGGAATTTCAAACTGACATACTTATAAATTCCTTGGAAGGCAATTCGAGAACTTTGATGATTGTCAAAATATTATGATAAAAATGGAACATTAAAACCCAAGTCTGACCCTGCATGGAAGAATATTTGTAAAAAAAATTTTAATAAGAAAATATAGATGAAGAATTTATACAAAACCATAAGACAAAATAGACAATGCGTACTTTCAGAATTGATAGAATACAAAGGCTTTGATGTACTGCAGGAATTTATTTCAATTAAAACTACATATCGAGAGAGAAACTAGAGTGACTCTAAGGACAAAAAGGAATAAAACAAAAAAAAACAAAAAAGAAGATTATCCCACACACTTCAAATATACAAGTGCGATTTATATGTCTAAAGAAATTTATAGCAGAAAAAACTAAAAGACATGTCAATTATCCACATGCAAAAAAAAAGAAGAATATATTTACGTGAAATCAAGGTATCAAGAAGCACTGAAAGGCGCTACAAACTGAAACATGATTCATAAGCAAGCAAAGAGGACAAAAGAACAAAATCCCGTATTTCAAAATGAAACTTAAGGCAAGGAACTACGGCCCCCTTCCGCTTCGTTTTGATGTATTAAGCAAATATGATAATTCAGCTACAATGACACAATAACGCAAAATGTCAAACGAATATAATTTACTGGTGTAAGCAAATTCAGTTTATCAGATGTATTCTCAGGGGCTAACCATTTACACGATATTACTATAGAGGCATCCGCTGATGCCACGTTACGTATCACTACGTAAATCTTTATTGAGGAATTTATACTTGTAACTTTATGTCCCACATGGTATAATACCTACACATCCTTTCTAAAAAGTGGTAAATGAAGCCACACGTAGGACTGCTACGTGTGGGACCAAGCCACACGAGCACTTTCCCAAGGTGCTACGTGTGGGACTAAACAACATTAGAAAATATATTTATCTAATGATTACAACACTAGAAAATATATTTATCTAATGATTAATCCTAAACTGACAGCACTTACAATGGTTGAGATAATTTTTTAAAGATATATCTCTGTTAGAAAAACATTATAATGAAACATTTAGTTAAACAAAAAACAAAAATTAAAGAAAATATACCCGTTTGTATAACCATATTTTTTGTCAAAGCTAAAACATATTTTGTACTTTCTTAAATCTTGAAATGATGTCACCGAACATCTTGAACCTGAATATAATTTGCATTTCGCAGATCATCCAGATCGTTCAGTAACAAAAATTAAATTTATTGGTACGAGTAAAAATTTGAAAGAAAAAAGAATGGGAGAAATTAATCTTATTGATTTAGCAGGTACCGAAAGGTTAGATACCTCACAAGATATTGCCTCAAATAAAATAAATCAAATATAGAAAATAAACCAATCATTATTGTACCTCAAAATGGTATTGAGAGATATAAAGAAAAAACAAAAAGTGGTAAATCAAGCAACACGTAGGACTGCTACGTGTGGGACCAAGCCACACGAGCACTTTCCCAAGGTGCTACGTGTGGGACCAAACAACATTAGAAAAAATATATTTATCTAATAATTACAACATTAGAAAATATATTTATTTAATGATTAATCCTAAACTGGCAGCACTTACAATGGTTAAGATGATTTTTTAAACATATATCTCTGTTAGAAGAACATTATAATGAAACATTTAGTTGAACAAAAAACAAAAATTAAAGGAAATATACCCGTTTGTATAACCATATTTTTTGTCAAAGCTAAAACATATTTTGTACTTTTTTAAATCTTGAAATGATGTCACCGAACATCTTGAACCAGAATATAATTTGCATTTCGCAGATCATCCAGATCGTTCAGTAACAAGAATTAAATTTATTAGTACAAGTAAAGGTTTGAAAGAAAGAAGAATGGGAGAAATTAATCTTATTGATTTAGCAGGTACCGAAAGGTTAGATACCTCACAAGATATTGCCTCAAATAAAATAAATCAAACACAGAAAATAAACCAATCATTATTGTACCTCAAAATGGTATTGAGAGATATAAAGAAAAAACAAAAAGTGGTAAATCAAGCCACACGTAGGACTGCTACGTGTGGGACCAAGCCACACGAGCACTTTCCCAAGGTGCTACGTGTGGGACCAAACAACATTAGAAAATATATTTATCTAATGATTACAACATTAGAAAATATATTTGTCTAATGATTAATCCTAAACTGGCAGCACTTACAATGGTTGAGATGATTTTTTAAAAATATATCTCTGTTAAAAGAACATTATAATGAAACATTTAGTTAAACAAAAAACAAAAATTAAAGAAAATATACCCGTTTGTATAACCATATTTTTTGTCAAAGCTAAAACATATTTTGTACTTTTTTAAATCTTGAAATGATGTCACCGATCATCTTGAACCTAAATATAATTTTTTAAAAGAAAAAAAGAAGGGCCAGACTTCCGTCAGAACATTTATAGAAATTTGTACCAATCCAGATAATTACTTCAAAGAACAACATGAAATTGATCACATAAATTTATTTAAAGAAAATTTAAAACGAGGGAATATTATTAATAATATTTGATAAATACATTGAGATAATTGTAAAAAAGGGGAACAACTTAGCCCATCCATCACTGGGTGGACACCATAAATTAATTGTAAATCTGAATAATTAGGATGAATTTTTGAAAAAAACAGGTACCGGATTTTAACTTGTAAAATCGGTCATTAAAAAAATTTTTGTAAAAATAATTTAAATTATTTTGATACGATTTTATGTTATAATATATATATATATACGCACAAGCACATATGTAAAAGTAAAAAATTTATATTCTAAATTTGCAAACTGCTATTAAGAAAAAGTCAACCAAAGTAAATCAAGAGTTCTGAGTACGAGATAAAGTTGAGTTATGAGTTCTTCAAAGAACATAAGTTTCAACATCCAAGGAGCAAAAATTAACATCAATAATTTCTCGAGTAATGCTTATGCACTCGACAAGGTGCTGCCAGCCCAATTTCAAGCGGTACAAAGATAATGCCACGTAATCATGAGGATGGGCCCCCAGTTTTTATAAACATAGATCTAGAGGTAGATGGTTTAAAGAAAGAAAATACTAATTTGAAAAAAGAACTACAAGAAGCACGAAATTTAATATCAGCATATGAAATGCAGTTGCAGGAGTACGCGCAACAATTGCACTTTAATTACGTAACAATGAAGAATATTTTGCACCTTTATTGACAATAATATTTTCTAAAAAAGATTCTTTTATTCCATTTTTTAATATTATTGTCAATAAAGGTAGGTATATTTATAGACGCAAAATAGAAGTCTGTGATATCAAAAAATTAGATAAAGTGAAAGTTAAATTATCTGACAAAGTTTCGTTAGAAAATTTAACGTGTCTCAAACGTCTCTGAACGTATTAAAGATTATCACGCGTCCGCAATGTTTAGTAAGTATATTAAATATTTCCGTTAAGAGATATACGGAATACGGATAATTTAATTTTAATATATCACAGAATCAAGAGACACGGTAGTGTCTTGCGCCAAGTACGCGCGGAGCGAGACCGCCGTGGCTCTATATACGCGACGCGACAATTTGTGAGTATTTTATTTTACCTCGACGCATAAAGCATCGAGGTGAAATTATCCGGCAAAATCTCGTTACAAAAGGCAAACACATATATTAATTCAGCATCAAATATAAAAATACAATATATATATTACATACCATAAACGCCACGGCTGCTTTCTCGTTCTCTCCCGCGAGGCAACGATCCTCCTGGTCGCCGTCGGCTGCTTTCCCGCTCTCCAGACAGTCATCCCGAGAGCCACGTAATCTCGACTCGAAGCAAACGACGCGAGACGCACGTCCGGGAACGGCGGAAACCCGTCTCGTCCCGCTAGAATCGCGAAATGTAGATCCTTGCGCTCGCGTGTAACTTCACTTCACTCCAATTCACGTCTGTGGAAAATTCGATACGTAACGTCCCCGGAATGGCGGACGCGAGACGCTAACCCCTAATCGAACGCGAATGAACGGAGTTCGACCGTTTCCATGTTTTCGTCCCTCAAATTCTTCAACGGCCCGAGCGAATAACACAAGAGGGACACGTGATGGAAATTTCATCCCGCGGACCCTCTCGTGCGCCGCATCGATTCGACGCGACCCGACGAACGCCGAACACGCGGAATACCGAAAATCACGCTCGAACAATGTCTCTCTCTCTCTCACCCAGTCTGTTTAACTCATCCAAATGATCGCCCGTCACTCAATTCGGCACTCCCGGCACAAAATTCGCCGCTAAAGCGCAATTCGCAAACAGAAAAATACGCATCACACAGCTAAGTACCACGACTCGACCGCGGGACGATGTGAGTGGCGCGAGCCGACCAGGGGCTCCAAGCGTAATACGGCCGACTGAATCCTTAAGAAGTTCCTTCCTAAGTGGTAGATGGCGTTACTAGATGCCACAAATACATGTATAATTCATATCGGTGAGAGCTGTTTCGGCAGTGTCTGTATCGGTGAGAGCTGTATCGGTGGCAATCAGTCGTATATTGTGGCATGTGGTATATTGCAGGTTAAGGTTACAGCACGTGATGGTTACAGTTTACAGTAAGTTGAGAATAATTATACCTGCGTAAAGTATGCAATGATAATGTAATGATACGTTTACCAAATAAATCTAAAGGTTATTCTACATAGAAGTTGTAAGATGTAAGCAGTAAGTTATTGACCAACCACAGTCGATTATTTTTAAATTGTAAAAATCCCATTAGCCAATAGCTTACTGCTTACATCTTACAACCTCTATGTAGAATAACCTTAAGGGCCAATCCAGATAAATTTTGATAGCTGCATAACCCATATGCAGCTATCCAAAGTTTTTCTAGATTTTTACTCATACAAGTTTAAAAAGAAATTAAATAAAAATTGCAAAGTAATTGCTTTAATTTAATTTATGTTTTATATTTTTTATATTTCTTATATTCTATAATTATTTACTTTTTTGATAGGAATGACAACAGAGGCAACAGAGAAAGAGAGGAGTTTCCTCATATCAGCTGTTGAAAGAGGTGAAGAAGTTAAGCAAAAGTAATTTTATTACAACAATTTAAGGAAATGCCAGATGCGATGCAAATATTTAAGTATTAATTCTGATATATGTTGCGAACAAAAGCATATTGAGGAATATGTGATAAATAAATATATAATAGTACATATTCGAAAAAATATTAAAATAATGAATAATATTTTAAATGAAACAGAGACTCCAACTGCACAAGCAAGTAAACTACATTCTCTAGCATATAATTATTTTAAGAAACATAGTAAAATAATCTCTAAAAAGCCTGATGAGTAACATACCGAATTATAATATATAATTGAATTACTTTTATTTTATAATTATGTTTATTTTCTTATTGTGTTACTAAAAAATGAGAAATGTATAATATTATATAAAACATACATTATGTTTATAATTTACGCGTGTTCAATGATTTATTGTATTTTGATACATAATATATATAATAAATATATTATTAACTATAAATTATGCTGTTTTATAATATTTTTAATTTATTCTCTTCCTTTCAGTTATACATACTATTTAGATTTAATTTCTCCGAAAATCATCAATACATAAATGATATAGTAGAACATAATAATATATAGGCCTGTTCTTTTCAGCTGAACTGCTGCATTAGTTTAGTTTATCTTTTTCCTTCCATTGTGGAGTAAAAAAGATAAACTCTGAACTAGTGCAGCAGTTCAGCTGAAAAAAACAGGTCTATTGGAACATATAGAAAATGAGCTATATATAGGTTTAATATGACATATATATACGAGTTTAGTTCCTCCCTAAGTGGTAGATGGCACGCACAATTACCCACAATTTTGCTTCAGCTTATTATCACGGACGGTTGGAGCCCCTGGAGCCGACTGAAGTTGCTCGCGACGCGTATCACGCGACGCTCCCCCGTCTCCCTCCATGCCGGTCACATGACGGCGTACGCGAAACTATACTGCGAATTTGAAAATGACTGATAGGAATAGGATTTGATATAGATTCAAATTATATACAATTTCGTGAAAAAAATTAACAGAGTGATATAGCTTTAAATATAGTCTGAGAGTTTCTGCGCTGTATAACCCAAAGGTAAGGTTGGAGGCGCCTTTAATTTTGCTCCAAATCCAAAAGCAGCTTTAATTAACCAAAATAATTGATAAATGTCGGAGTAAGCGTACCTTCTTTTATAATCGCGGTCAAACGCGGTCAATTGATATCAATTATTAAATTTTTAACAACGCGAAACGCACTGTAAATCCAAGTGTGTTATTTTAACTGAAGCTCTTCTTACACATTTCTTGTCATTTTAAATCACGTCATTTAACAATATTGAACGTATTAACGTTTAATTTAATACGATTAAACGTGTTAAATGACGTAATTTAATACAAGAAGAAACATGTATAAAGAGCTTCAGTGTCGTTTTTAGACGTTTATGTGAGTAAAAATAACACACTGTTGGATTTACAGTGCGACGTATTTTTAAACGCGATTACAAAATAGAAAACGTAGCGCGGGCAGTGTTTCTTTCGAATTCCATCTTTGTGTTGCGAAATACAAGCACGCACGTTTCGGAACAATCGCAATGACGGTATACCACACATTCCCCATGCAATCAAATCGGAATGATGTAAAATTATAAAACAACGCGATGCGACAGCGAGCTCACTTCACGGTAATGCGAGACGATCGTATTTCCCGTCACTTTCCCGCAGATTGCGACAAACGTGAGCGAATTCTTGCTCCGATTTATACCCGCTCGACACAATGTTTCTCTCGTAGTTTCCGTGGGCTCACTGAGTCTCGGCCGCGGCCGAGCGAACGGTTTCCGAGCTCGAAACGCGTGATCGGAGCATGATCCTTGCTTGCTCCGCGGTAAACACAATAACACTCGCATTCCATACTCAATACTATGTTTAGCAAGAAATTCGGCAACGGTGCATCGTCGCCTATAGCATGCAAAATAAGACAAGAAAAATTCAAAAAACTCAATATATCAGAGGCAGGGAACTTTTCAAAATCATAAAAATCACATATTAAAAGTTAAAAATAAACATATTAACAGAACCCTATTACAGCTACATTATCTTGAAATGGGTGGGCTAGGAAAATTTTACGCAAATGCTTAATCCTGAATCGCGTCGATCATATTATGCGTATAATAGAACAGAATTTATTATTCTTCTCTCGACGCACTATTGATCATAAATGTGGTGATTTATTGCGATAATTATTATACAACAGAGTAACGAGTTAACGGATTATTGCGAAGAAAATTTGCAGTAATTAGAATCATTAAGAGAATAAGTACCATGAAATTATAATATGATACGAAAAACATCACAATTGCAAATAAAGCAAAAACATTATGTGCATATGTCAGCATCAAAAAATACAAATATGATGCCATCAACGTCGAATAATTATACACTAAATAGAGATAATCAACAAAATTCTGCAACATTTAAATTAAGTATACAGGTATAAATAAACTACAAAATAATATATATACATTTGTATATATATTTTTAATAGTTGGTTAAAAATTTTTTTAACGAATATTTCTTTTCCTGTTGCAGTGTAGTAAAGCCTAGCGTGGCATGAGAGAGGCTCACCACGCGCTGACAAGCGCTATGGACTGAGGAGAAGGAAGTTGCAGTGTCCAATATGTAATAGATCATTTACCCAAAAAAAAAGTGTGGTTTGCCATTATAATAACGTACATTTACGCAAAAAATCTAGATGCCTAATATGTAGCGAGGAACTATCGCAAGAAGACGCGGTGTCGAGACATATCAATTTTAATATCGATTGCAGAAGAAATTAATTTTCGAATCGAATGATTAAATAAATAATGACGTATAATGTAAAAAAAAGGAGCAAAATAAAATATTTTTTATACTCATTTATAACCAAAGGAAAATGCTGAATATAAAGTTTTTATTTAATTTTTTTCATTTATGATATTCACATCTCACGGACGATGGACATCTTAATGCAGTTGATACATTCATATCACGTTTACGTTTCAAAGACTGCTCCTATTTATGTCATTTTGTGTTTCTAAGGCAATAAGCGGGTCTAGGTCTGAGTATATTTTCCCTGCCAGACAATCGCTTATCCACGCATATTCAATGAATCATGAGCAAGAACTTATTTTAAAGAAAGCAGTAAAAAATTTGCACAAAAGGTTTAAAGCTTATTGTAGGCTAAGGCACACCGAACACTAATTACATTTTTCAAACGCAAAACAAAGATGTCACACATATCATGTGTACTTACAACGCCCTTGCAGAAAGTAAAAATCAAGAACCGTTGCACTCCTTATCTAACCAACAACAACAAAAAAAAGAAAACCAACAACAAAATAATACATTAGATATTGTTTAAATATTTTGTGTACAAAAATAATTATTTCAAATAATTTCATTTTTAATTGTACACATTTCAACGCAGGTTAAACAAAAACCCTTTGGAATACCTAGATCATGAAACCCATGATAAATAATATTTAATGTTACATCATCTTTCTCTTGCATAGAAGCAGCAAGCGTATTTTCCTCGAATTTTACTACGAAATATATCGACTATAACTAAAGGGTTCTTGGTTGAAAATTATTTGTATAAAAGTAATTTAAGAATTGATTGTTATCATAAACATTTTTTAGAGAAATTTCTGGGAGAAAATCATGAGAGACCATTTATATCCGCGGCGTTAAATTTCAGTCATCACAGCAAATAAATGTATGATGTCAAATTTGACAGAAATTTATATTTTTTTTTACCTATAAGCCTATAACAATGTTGCAAATACTTTGAGGTGGTTTCTGTTTCAGATTTATAATGGCAGAAGAAATTTTTGCAGTTACATACTAAATAGTAACTTTGCATGCAGGTTAACTCGATTATACCAAAGACAAGACCTACTACTAAAAATAGAAGTTCAAATACTGCAAAAAAGGATTACACAACTAGAAACGGAAAATAGCGGTTTTAAAAACGCTTCTAAATGTATGAAAATGAGGACGAATGCACAAATTGTCACATGTTCATCAAGTACATATTTCAGGCCAGAAGAAAACAGACTTCCGTCAAATCAGTAAAAGAATTATACATATGTTTTGAAGAAAATAAATACCTCAGAAAAAATGAAATCAACCTTATGCAACGATTACAAGACCGTCTTAAAGAAAAAAATATAACCATTGAAACGCTTATTGAGGATATCACGGCCAAAACTATTATCTTGAAAAAAAATAATGAACTGCAAAAAAAATAATGAAGTACACATGCTCTATATCCGATTTTTTAAGGAATGTTTACTAAGCAAGTTTCCTAATAAGTTCATTTATAATAATTTTTTAAAACATTTTCTATTGGGAGAAGTAAATGAGTTTATACGAGATTTAAGTGTTTACATTATGAAAACTGTTAGTTATCATGATACAGCGGGTAAACAAGAAGAACACAATTACCATTGGTTTTTTTTAATTATGCTGGCTAACGTCGATGATAAAGAATACTATGTACGCTAAAAATAGAGAAAGTGGATTAGGAAGATACGATATATTGGTCACCCCTAAAAATGGTACAAAAGCAATTTTATTGGAATTTAAGCGTGGACGTAGAAGAAAAACTGGAAAATACAGCTGACAATGAACTGCATACAACTCTTATTAAAATGGCTCTCAGGGATCCTCCCCAAGATACCTTGCCACTCGTTGCAAATGTTTTAGCTCAAATTAAAATGGTGTGGACGGTTTTTGGGCTAAAATCCACAACAGTTATGCTCGGCTACTGCAAGTACTCGAGCAAGGAGTCGTGGAGTCGTGGTTGCATTTGTTACGGTCAAAAGCAAGCGCCTTACAATAGCATGGATGGCGCTAAGATTAATGAAAAGATTTTTCTGTACTAAAACATTAGAAGAAGAATTCAAAAATTTGACGTTTCAACAGTTTATCAGGTTAAAAAGGGAGCATGAGTCATTTAAAAATAGAGTAATAATTTTAGAACAGAAGGGCACGGCAAAGTATATCAGAGCTTTTGTAAATAACAACAATAAGAAAGAACGCAAAGCATTTAAACATATGCTGAGAAAAAGGAATATTTTATACAATAATTTAATTAATGAAAATAAACTTACAATACTTGAAGGCGACAAAGCTATAACCATACCTCAAATAGAGTCCTATATGTATAGAGAAGCGCAACCGTGTATTGAAAATGGCTGCCTTGATACTCTCCTTCTTTTTCTATCTAAATATCCTTCTCTTTCGCTCCAAGTGGGCATTAAAAATGGCGGAGGCAAACTGTTACGCCGGTGGCGCTTCTCTCTTTATATATAACTCTAACTTCAAATAGCTCAACAAGCTGTAGACCTCAAGAAAACGGTGGATGCTCTAAAAACACAATATGAGAATTTGTATCCCTTTATTCGCATATTCCCACTTGCAGGAGTGAAAAGGCTCAATCACAGGTTGCATCCCGATTTTTACTATGCCGCCCTTAGTACCGCCTTACTAAACAAGGAGTTGGGTGTAAAAAAGAAATATAAAATGTCCGACATACAGACAACGGCTTCGAGATCTCTGATAGACAAGTTAGCTGACCGATCCCTACACTTGAAGCATGGTAATAAGAATTTTTCTTTTGATGTTATAAGTAAAAATAAAACGCTCTTTGGAGTTGTTTGATTCACCCAAAAAAAAGTATTCTATTTACAAAGTGAAATTTCCTGTAATCCCATATTCTAAGCGAAAACTTTTATAGAAAGAGTATTCCTCTGTCAATAAAGTGGACTATTCATCAAAAATCTATTACATATTATTCTAACGGTTTTCCTCTTGTATTAAGAGGAATATGTTTACTTGAAGCGGAATGCCCTGAAATCAAGCGTTACTTCTGTATAGTAATAGAATACTTTTATCTTATACGATAATTCACTCGTCTACGCAGAGTTTTATTAGAGCACATTTTTATTAGAGTAACGAAACATCTCCGTAATAAGATCCGACGGTAGCTTTTGTCGGGCTTATTGTTTACGGCGGATGGCGTTTCCCGCGAAACGGGCGACCGGGACGACACGCAGCTACGCGATTCTCAGTTGCTTACGTATAAGCCCGGCTGGAAACAGTGGCAAATCATCTAGTCTGTGCAAGTCGGTGCTCCCGGTCGGTTAGCCAAGTGATTGCTTTTCTTATTGTAAATTAGTGCTTTGAGCCGATTTGACAGTCTCCGATTAATTTGATCCTCCGATTAAACTCACTCCGCATCTCTTCCTAACCCCCTTTCTGTCCCCCTTAATTAGAAAAAGAGACGAAGAGTGAGTTTAATCGAAGGATCAAGTTAATCGGAGATTGTGAAATCGGCCCAAAAATGAGTGACGATCAAGAATTCATTAGAAATACATTAACCGAATGGAAATTATCAAAATGGTATAATCGATTTATTGGTAAGTACAATACATATTCTTATTAAATACAAAACATATATATTATGGTTATATTTGGTTTTATCGATATATTAATGCAATAATAAGCATATTGATATCTTGCTCTAAACAGTCATATTAGCTGGTATTTAACATATTAATTTCGTTATTAAATTATTTACTATATATTAGAATATACGCACTCTAGTCTATACCGGGACTGTGACTGTGAAATATACGATCAGTAAAGCTCACGCACAACGAGAGGAATAAGGAACAAGGACATAGAAAGAATTTATAGTTGCATCTTTTTTCAAGACACGGTCTTGAAAAAAGATGCGACTATGAATTCCCTCTATGTTTAATTTCTTATTTCTTATTCCTGTCATTGTGCATGAGTCCTCATCCAGTCAATATTGATACAATAAGACGGACTGTGGCATTATTGGTTAGACAAGGATAATTTCGTCGCAATTCTCCTATCATATTCTCACAATTTTAATCAGCGACAGGGAAAGAAGTGCGCATTTTAGTATAGTAAATAGTTTAACATATTTCATTAATTTTGAACGCGGTTTTGCATTTGTTGTATGACCGATACGATTTGAATAATTGTAAATAAAAATAATCAAGGTTAGATTAAAGTTGAATCACCAAACAATATTACTTTCTTTATTTTTTATGTTTATAACTTATATTTTATGATCCTTAGAAGAAGACATTGATAAAGAGGCGTTCCTAAGTATAACCGAGACCAACGTGTCAAGAATAATTACTACGATTGGAGGGATTCGCTGCTTTCTTGAGAAAAGGAGATTATTGAGGGACAGTATTGAATTGGTAAGACAAAAGTTTGTATGATAATTTTGATGTATGCGTTTCGAGGGAAAACATAAGGTTTTTTGGTTTCGTGTACCAAATTTTGGTTAGGTCTAGAAAACTATTTTTTCAGTGCATTATTTTTCTATTTGCATTATTTTGTTTTTATGTTTATTAGGTGGATATTGATGATCAAGTTGATTCATTGGTACACATTGATGCGGGTGAAAGTTCTTCAACGAATAAATTTGATCGATTGGTACACAACAGTAATGATGCGGGTGAAAGTTCTTCAACGAATAATGAAGTTAGTATATTAAGCTTTATATTATTTAAGACTTAGTATATATATACAGTTAATATATTGTTCATTATGCAACACACATATTTTCAAGTCATGGTCTTATTCCTGAGACAAAAGTTAAAGCATTGTATTTCTTACTGTTACAGGAAAAAAATGATGCAATTTTCATCGAGGTACCATCCTATTTGAATTCTCCAAATGACTCTGATGTGGAAGTACTAGAAAGGGATACATCTAAGAGATCACACCAGGATATAGAAAAAGAGAATCGCACACCTAAAAGACTTTGTCAATGGTTCGCAAAAACACAATATCAGAATCTGGTGAGTGCATTTACCACAACTTTTGTAATTAATTGTCAGGGTAACCTTCTGTCATTAATTTTGGTAAATTACAATACTTATTTATGTTGCTTAAACAAAAATAGAATCCAAACATCATTGTCTAAAAGATATATATTCTCCGCGATAAAAATTGATCAAATCGACGAAATCATTTTTTGTTCCAACTTTTGATTGAATTGGTTACAAAATTGCTAATACCAATTATTTATTCAATTCTGATATAAGTCTAGCCACTCTCTACTCGTTCTTAAAAATTATGATAAAATCTTAAATATTTAGAAAAGAAAGAAGTTAACATAATGAAATAAAATAAAAAGAATTAACGTAAAATAAATCAAAACGGGCGTACTTCATCAAAACCCACGAAATAATTTTTAAACAAATTTTTTCAAAATATTATTTTACGACGTACATTACTATAAGCTTTCTTTTTAATGTTAAAATCGATTTATTTACATCAATGGGAAGAAAAATTTTAAATTAAATTAAAATTACAAAATGTATGAATTAATAAAAACTAAAATACAAAACGTATAAACTAATAAAATTGAAAATACGAAACGTGTGAATTAATTGAAGCATTTGCAACTATTACGCCACAAATGATTTTAAATGCAACAACGAGTTTGTTACAACGTGCACGATTGTGTATCGAATGTGACGGTGGACACTTTAAACACCTTTTATAAATTTTTCTTCCCATTAATGTAAATAAATCGATTTTAACATTAAAAAGAAAGATTATAGTAATGTACGTCGTAAAATAATATTTTGAAAAAATTTATTTAAAAATTATTTCGTGGGTTTTGATGAAGTACGCCCGTTTTGATTTATTTTACGTTAATTCTTTTTATTTTATTTCATTATGTTAACTTCTTTCTTTTCTAAATATTTAAGATTTTATCATAATTTTTAAGAACGAGTAGAGAGTGGCTAGACTTATATCAGAATTGAATAAATAATTGGTATTAGCAATTTTATAACCAATTCAATCAAAAGTTGGAACAAAAAATGATTTCATCGATTTGATCAATTTTTATTGCAGAGATTTATTACCATCATATGAATTAACCAAATGAATATGACATAATGACACATATCATGAATATATTGAATATATCTAAAGATATATATCTTTTAGCACACTGGAATTTCATGTTTCATTACGCTGTGTGTTAATAAATTGTTATCTCATATAGAATTTGGAACAGATTTTGCAAGAACATATAAAGGGTGACGCAATATTATTTTATTATAAACAACATGGCTTTCTAAATGCAGAGGCAAGAGGAATTCTCTTAGATATTGTAGCAAATTATATGCTTAAAATAAACAAAAAGTAGGTTTTGTAAATTTTTAAAACGTTTTTAATATTTGTAGTATAGAACTCTATGTATAATTAACATAATTATCTTATCCAGGCCCTCATCTTACGAATTTGGATTTGTTAGCAAAAAAATCTGTGAAGTGTTTCCTACTGAAGCTGAAGTAAGACAGTTTCTTATTAAGTTCCTTTAGAATAAACCAAATTTCTGTTTTGTCAAAATTATTGCTTATAAAATCATTGTCTTCAAATTGCTATTGTTTTCTATATATAGGGTAAGGGATGTAGTAATTGGCAGGGGTACACAGTTATTGGCACATTAATTTTTTTAATTCAAATTCCTCATTAAATTAATTTTTTTATTTATTTATTTTTCTGTAGGATACCTATTACTATCTGCCATACACGAATGGCCCATCTCAAAAAAATGCCGCTGGAAAACTCGTGGATAAGGTACGAAATACCAAATCGTTACTGAAAAAGTTAGGTGTTTCATATCCCTTGAGGCAAGATGATGAAAACGATTCTGTAGAACCTGAAGGTCGATCTTCCATCGAAGGTAATGAGAAAAAGGTTTTAGTTTATTTATTTGGTTGTATAGTGAAACTCTCTCTCTCCCCCCTCCTTCTCCCTCCCTCTCCTCTCTCTTCTCTCATGTGTGTGTGTGTGTGTGCGCGCGCGCGCGCGCGCGTGTGTGTGTGTGTGTGTGTGTGTGTGTGTGTGTGCGTGTGTGTGTGTGTGTGTGTGTGTGTGTGTGTGTGTGTGTGTGTGTGTGTGTGTGTGTGTGTGTGTGTGTGTGTGTGTGTGTGTGTGTAAAGAAATGTATCGAGTGTTTTATTGTTTTTTTGTGTAGAAAATGATGAAACTGTTGAAATAGCAGTCCGATGGTTAAAGATCAGCCGTGAACCTTGGCCAGATATTTTGAGAAATTGGGAAATTACATATGACTTCAGACAAAGAATACTTGTGGATAATAAAACTGACACAGGTGCTCCTTTGCCAATAAGTGATTATTATGAGGAATGGGAAGTTTTATCACTTCCTCAGGGCTATACTTTAGTATGTACATTTTTTATTTTTACATTTCATTTTTTATTTCTTTCGTATTGCTTTAGATATCCGTTTTTTTATATATTTTATACTCGATATATATTTACTTTTATCTAAGCTCGCCATACTTTCTTGTCCTTAGTTTGCTACACTCCATTCCGTGAGACTGCTCGACCTATCGCATTGTTATTTTCATTTTAATTAATATTTTTAAACTTGTAAAAAGTGAAACACTTCAGTCGTCCACTGGACCAGAGTGTGGGTAAACTAGGGTTAAAAGTTGCTTCTCTCATTTTAGTGCTAAAAAAGTGACTTTGCTAAAAATATTCTGGCAAAATAGTCTATCATAGCCAGTTTATATTATAATAATTTTATTTTAAAGTATTCTCGAGATATATTTTTTGAATGTTGCTCACTGGAAAATTATCTGTTTTTTTTTTTGTCAGCTTGAACTCGACTTTCGCAAAAAGTATCCAGAAAAAGATTCTGTGTTAGTATTTGCTTGGGAACGATATATGCCTGTTCTTAAGCAGTTGATGAAAGCAGAAATTAAAGATATATATGGGAAAAAATTACTAAAAAAAATTAAATGATGAAAAGCTGTCTTTAGGTTTGTAAGAGAGCATTTAAAAATGTTTTTTTGTATGCTTCCTTTTATCTTAAAATCATGATTTTACAACTATTTTATTTTATTAGAATCAGCATCTGCTTTGACATTATTTTTATTGCCTCATATGATTCCACCTCGAGATAAAATTAAATGTCACTCAGGAGAGAAGTTGAAAGCCAATGTTACGGAAGCTCGGAATGCTTTTATCCTCCAAGCAAGTGTAAGATCATTTATCTGTATTAACATACTATTTGTAAATTTTTCATTATGATATTCTGATAATATATGTATTTCGTATTTTCTACAAATCTTTCTTACAATTATTGAGTGTTACGAAGTAGCGCTAGGAAGTTTTTGGCCAGAGGTATGTTGCCTTTTTATAATCAAAGTTTAATTTCATGTTCTGCTCTAATTGTCCCAAAACCAGAGTTTGTTAAAAGTGGTCCTTAAGTAGTGACAGGATTATCAAGTTAGTCAATTTTGTCAAGAACCTACAAATATACTATTACATTTATTGAATAATATATTTTATCAAAGACAATAAAATTATCGATTCTTGACAAAATTCACCACCTTCATAACTCGATCACTATTTGAGACAATTGGGGCAGAACATAAAATACTTTGATTATAGAGAGGCTACGTATCTGTGGCCAAAAATTAACTCCCAGCGCTTCTTTGTAAACACCCATTATCATTAGTAGGTTTTTCAATTATTTATGTTTTAACATGCAGGTACCTGGGGATCTAATACCTGCTATAAAGAGGAGACAGGAAGTGGCCTTAAAACTTAAAAAAAGAGTGCAACCCTTTATTGCTGTTGTTGGAGCCTCTGTAGAAAAATTTGATACGTGTTATGTTGTCATAGACAACATTAAATACAAATTCAACAGCATTGTGAAGGCATTTGACGTATGTTTCAAAGCTATACACTCCCTTAATACCGAATATTCATATGAGGCTAAAGGAGCTTGGCTTTTTGTTCAGAAAGCGTTGTATGAAATATCTACTCCTTATGATAAAAAAAATTCTGCAGTAGCTGCACTGGTTAAGTCATTTCAAGCTGTATGTAATACTTCTACTTCTTAAGTTGTTTAAAGTTCAGTGATCTCCATTGTTGAAAAGGCTGTATAAATTAAACTAAGCTACTTATATGACTGTTATAATGTATATTGTGTTGTGTAACAGCTGAAGAACTTAGTCAATGATCAATAGTTTTAATTCGGCGGTTTTAATAGTGTTTACATTAAAGTTCACATTAAGTGACCTGTTAATGATTTGTTAATTATTCTGACTTCCATTATGGAACTAACTTGCTATATATGTCAAAGTGTTTCAAAGACCCCTTCGTCTTTAATTACACACATGAAAGTATTTCATCCTCTTCAAGCGCAAAATGCTGTGACATGCCCTGTTTCTAACTGTATTAAAATGTGTCCTTCATTGCGAGCCTTTAAACGACATTTAGTAAAATGTTACTCTAAAAGAGTCGATAGTTCACATAACACGACATTGTCTTTACAGACTACTCTTGAAAGAAACATAGTAGAACATTCAAATGAAAGTAACTTTCCAACTTTTCCAATGGACTTTGAACCATGTGAGACAAATACTGTAGAAAATCTTGATATTTCAAGTTATGATTTCAAGAAAGCTTTAGTGACATCTTCTCTTGCTTTTGTTTCAAAACTTTATGCTTCTAACACCCTAAATAGAACTCATGTTCAAGAGATTGTAGATTCAACATCGGAGCTTTTGACTAGTGGATACATTAACTTGTTAAAAAATAAAGTTATTAATATACTGCAAAACTTTAACCGCAGAAGTGAAGATCTGCAGGAACTTTGTCTCATGTTTGATGCCTGTGAAAATATTTTTGATGGATTACAAACTGATTATCAAAGACTAAACGCTTTTAAAGATAGTGACCAGTATGTGGCTCCTGTTAGCTATATTATTGGTAGTTGTTATCGACCAAGAACGAAGAGTAACAAAACAATAATGAATCATGAAGTAGATGTTGGTCAACATGTCCCAATGAAGGAGGTCTTAAAACGTTTTATTGAGTTGCCAGGGTGTCTTCAGACAATTTTGTCACATTTAGAATGTCTAACCAAAACGGATGAACCAATGACTAATGTTGTTCAGGCTGAAATGTGGAAAAAAAAGGTAGCCAGTCATTTTCAAGGTAAAACTGTGATTCCACTATTTCTTTTTTTTGGTGATATGGATCCAGACAACATTACAGGGTCACATGCCGGTGATCATAAATTGGGAGCTCTATATTATACTGTTAAGATATTCAACTTTTCCGCTCATCAATCCATATTGACCCACCATATTGATCCGCCATATTGATTCACCATATTGATCATGTACTATGCAACTCTCACATTACTCTTTCTAGGAGTACTTGCCTTTACACCACATTGTATAAGACAGTTATTCGATACGATCAAAGTCTTCCTTCTGTCTCGTGTATCAATAAATAAAATAGTCATCGTGTGTTTAAACACTCAAACTCTTGTTTGTCACATACCTTTGAAACTGCTTCCAATAACCACTGGCGATATTCAACAGGTTATGGGCCCAGAAGCGTTTATTTGAGAAGTTAAAGCGTTATTTGATTTTGAGGTTAAAGTCACCACGTGTTGAATAATTCTACAGAGACATGTCTGGTGTTACGATTAACGGGACTCGAATCGAGCCTTTATCAAAGGATAATTATGACACATGGAGGATGCAGATTGAGGCATTGTTGATAAAAGGTGACTTGTGGGAGTATGTCAACGGTGATATGGCTCTTCCAGTAGTAGCTCCAAATGCGGATGCAGCAGCTGTTACAGCCAATGCAGTGGCACGAGGAATGTGGAAGAGAGCTGACAGGAAAGCTAGATCGGAGTTAATATTATCGATTCATCCCTCTCAACTTCCTCAGGTACGCAATTTGGAAACTTCTCGTGAAGTTTGGCTTAAATTAGAATCTATTTATGCGTCTCGAGGTCCAGCCAGAAAAGCAACACTTCTTAAGCAGCTAATTCTGCAACGTATGTCTGATGGCGAGGATGTCAGGGACCACATGGCCAGATTCTTTGATGCTGTTGATAAGTTGTCTGCCATGGAGGTCGAGATAAATGGTGATTTACTATCCATAATGCTTTTGTACAGCTTGCCACCTACCTTTGACAACTTCAGGGTCGCTATTGAGTCACGAGACGAGCTTCCGTCTGTTGATGCTCTTAAGGTTAAGATACTGGAGGAATATGATGTTCGAGCACAATCATCTGTCAGTAATGTCGTTGGAGCACTGGCAGTAAAGCAAGGAGTGAAACCTCGTCCGAAACGGAAGAAGGTGAGAAGTAAAGATAAAGACTCAGAGAATAAATCAAGCGGAATTCATTGTTACAAATGTGGTTTGCCTGGATACAAGTTTCCAAATTGTCCAACCTGTAATAGCTCTGAAATGCTTGATAAATCCAAGAAGAACACTGTGAAGCCTGCAAATAAGCCTAGTGCCAATGCTGTGGATGATTCATACTTGGCTTGTCATACAGTTTTTCATGAGAGTCATCAGATTTCGAGCCACCCTACGAAGTCGCGTGGTTGGATCCTGGATAGCGGATGTACAGCTCATTTGTGCGGAGATAAGAGTCTTTTCAATTCACTTGATTCATCGAGGAGAGGCAGACTCAGTCTAGCTAGTGAAGCTTCAACTACTGTCGAAGGAAAAGGAGCAGTGAGACTACCTGTTTCAAACACTCATGGTCATAGATTAATTGAACTTCAAAATACTTTATTTGTTCCAGATCTCAGAACCAATCTAATGTCTGTTGCAAAAATTGCAGATAAAGGTGGATCGGTAATTTTTAGAACTGATTCTGCCGTGGTTGTAGATCGAGAGGGAATAATTAAGATGGAGGCAGTACGTCAGGGCGACTTATACGTAATCAAAGAAAATAATGATTACGCTGGTATTTCAGAGGAATCTCGGAATACCTCTGCTGTCTGGATTTGGCACAATCGTCTTGGACATCTGAATGCTAAAGATTTGTTCAAGGTTATGACCGATCAAGGACTGCCTTTACGATCGAAAGAAGAAATTAATAGTTTGAAACGATGCGAAGTCTGCTTACAAGGGAAAATGACTGCTTTACCATTCCCTAAAGGAAATCCTAAGTGCACAGAATTATTAAAAATAGTGCACAGCGACGTTGTAGGCCCACTACGTGTACAGTCTCTAAATGGTGCTAGATGGTTTGTTACCTTTATAGACGAGAGCTCCAGATGGTGCGAGGTATATTTTCTCAAACAGAAAAGTGGAGTAACCGAGGCATTTAACATGTACAAAAATCTAGTGGAGAATCAGACTGGAATGAAGATAAAAGCCATGCAATCAGACAGAGGCAAGGAATATTGCAATACTGGATTGGAATCGCTGCTAGCAACCAATGGGATTGAGCGGAGATATTCTGTTGCTCACACGCCGCAACAAAATGGCTTAGCGGAGCGCATGAATCGCACACTATTGGACATGGCGCGATGCCTTCTAATCAAGTCTGGATTGCCTGCAAGATTTTGGTCTGACGCTATAGCAACAGCTTCTTATATAAGAAATCGCTGCCCGTCGAGTACTTTGAACGGTATGTCTCCGTATGAGAAGTGGACCGGCGATTCTCTGGACATTAGTCATTTAAGAACTTTTGGAGCAGAAGTTTTTGTCCTTGATAAGACCCCTAACAAAGATAAGTTCGCGCCTAGATCTATGAAGGGTAGATTTATTGGTTATTCGCGTGAGACAAAGGGTTACAGAGTTTGGATACCCGACGAGAAGAAGGCTATAATAAGCAGAGATATTAAATTCTTGGAAGATTCACGTGTAGATTCAACTGATAATCAAGAAATTTGTGAGTTACTCCAAATACCTGAGTATTCAAACGAAGTCTTGGTAGATTCAAGTACACCTCCAGATGAAGTAGATGATACTCTCTTTGTAAATCCAGGTGAAGAAAAGTCGAATACACCTATTGAAGCTACACCGCAGGAACAGCAGGGAGGTGTGTTGAGAACACCATGTACGCCAATACAGAGAGAAACTCCAAATCAAGAGGACAATGCAGTCAGAGACGAGTTCTTTAAACGCGCTCCAGGTCGACCACGTTTGTTGCGTACAGGAAGACCAGGGAGACCCAGAAAGCTTTATAGAACAATCAGTACAATTGATCAGGACGATGCTGGTTTGCCGGATGAAGTTGATGTTGATGATGACGTCTTTGTTGAGTCACAATCTGATCCAGAAGCCAGTTTTGCTGGAGTTGCTGAGGTGTCCATTGATGATGCCTTGTCCAGTGATGAGAAATCTGAATGGATTAATGCAATTGTAGCTGAAGTAGAAAGCTTAATTAAGCATGATACCTTTGAAATCATCAAGAAACAGGAAGATCAGAAGCCAATCGGCTGTCGAGTTGTGCTAACAAATAAGTATAATCCAGATGGATCTATTGCTCGCCGGAAGGCTCGTATTGTTGCGAAAGGATATAGTCAAAAATATGGTACTGATTATCATCAGACCTTTGCTCCTGTTGCACGAATGGAATCCATAAGACTATTGTTGGCTTTATCAGCAGAATATGATTTGAAAGTTTGGCAATTCGATGTCGTTACCGCTTTTCTGAATGGATATCTGGATGAAGAGGTAATAATGGACGTGCCGGATATGCTGAAGATCTCACTCGAAAGGTTAGTGACCGAGAAAGCCACCGACCCCGTTGTGAAGAGACGAGCTGAGAGATTGTTGAGTGAATTAAAATCAGGTGGTAATGCCTGTAGACTCAATAAAGCTTTATACGGATTACGTCAAGCAGGCAGACAATGGAATAAACGCCTGGATAAAAGGTTGAAGAAGATTGGTTTACTTCCCACCAAAGGAGAACCATGTTTATATCAAGCACATCGAGATGGAAAGATATTGTTGCTGTTAATATATGTAGATGACATTTTGATTGCTTCCAGTGATGATGACTGGGTGAGTGAGATAAAGCAACAATTAATGGACGAATTTCAGATAAAAGATCTCGGTTTGGCCAAAAGCTGCCTTGGCTTGGAAATTCATCAAAAGAAGAATGAGATAACCGTTTCTCAGAAGGGATACACCATTGACTTACTTACAAGATATGGCATGGAAGCCTCTAATCCAGTGAGTACCCCTTCAGAGATCAACTCAAAGAGGCCAAAGGAAGATTTATCCACCCCGATTAAGGAGTCTTACCCCTATCGTGAGTTAATAGGTGCTCTTATGTACCTGTCAACTTGTACCAGGCCTGACATAGCTAACACTGTGTCAAAATTGGCTCAATTCAGTACAAATCCTAGTAAAGAGAATTGGATCTCCGCAAGGCGAGTATTGAGATACCTTGCCGGTACATTTGATCTCGGATTATCGTATAGGAGAACCAACAGAAGCTTGACTGGATACTCGGATGCTGACTGGGGTGGATGCAGTGTGGACAGACGATCTTATACGGGATATGTTTATCTGCTCGGAGACGGTGCCATTTCTTGGAAATCACAAAAGCAACGGACCGTTGCACTTTCGTCGACCGAGGCTGAGTACATCAGCATGACAGAGGCTGTTAAAGAAGGGATATTTCTGCAGAGTTTACTCAAGGAGTTAAATCTTTTTCAGATGGCTGATGTCACACTTTATGTTGATAATCGTGGAGCTCAATACCTGGCCAATGATCACATGTACCACCCACGAACAAAACATATCGACATAAGATACCACTTCATAAGAGAAGTGATCGCAAATGGTCTCATGAAGCTGGAATACGTACCTACAAATCAGATGGTGGCCGACTACCTCACCAAGGCTCTACCAAAGGATGGACATTGGAACTGTGCATGGGAGTGCGGACTCACATGGATTTAAGAATTCCCCTTTTGTTTTTGCTAAAAATTGTTAGTAGCGTTCAAATTGAGGGGGCGTGTTAAGATATTCAACTTTTCCGCTCATCAATCCATATTGACCCACCATATTGATCCGCCATATTGATTCACCATATTGATCATGTACTATGCAACTCTCACATTACTCTTTCTAGGAGTACTTGCCTTTACACCACATTGTATAAGACAGTTATTCGATACGATCAAAGTCTTCCTTCTGTCTCGTGTATCAATAAATAAAATAGTCATCGTGTGTTTAAACACTCAAACTCTTGTTTGTCACATACCTTTGAAACTGCTTCCAATAACCACTGGCGATATTCAACATATACTATAGCATGTCTACCGCAAGAGTACATGTCAAAGCTTGAAAATATTTTTTTAGCATGTTTGTTTTTGTCTGATGCTAAGATTCATGGAAATAAAAACTTATTTCAGCCAATAATTCAAGATCTGATTGATCTAGAGAAAAATGGATTAATCGTAACCCACAATGGAAAAAAAGAACACATTTATTTCAGCATGTGTTTATTGCTTGGGGACAATTTAGGTATACATTCCATTTGTGGACTATCCGAAGGATTTAATGCTAATTACCCTTGTCGAATGTGTAAGCTACATAGAAATGAAATGACCACTACAACTGTTTTTGATGATAAAAAATTACGAACAGTACAAACGTACTATGATGATGTTAACATACAGAACTTGGCAATGACTGGTATTAAAGAACAACGTGTGTGGGATACGATTCCTAGTTTTTCTTTTATATTAAGCATTTGCTTCGACATTATGCATGACCTGTTGGAAGGAGTATGTTCGTACGATTTAGCTCTTATAATATATAACTTAGTTTATGTTAAAAAATACTTGTCCCTTGAAACTTTGAATAACCGAATATTTTACTTTGATTATGGTCCGACAGAATCGGGTAATACTGTGCCACGTATAAATAAAGAGCACTTGCTTAGTGTAAAATTAAGGTTCTCTTCCACTGAAATGTTGTGTTTCGTCAGATATTTCGGACTAATGATTGGCGATTTAATTCCCAAAGAAGATGATTGCTGGCTTCTTAATGTAAAACTTAAATCAATCGTGGATATTATCACAGCTCCTTATGTTAACATTAGATCATTAAAATACTTGGCTACTCTGATATCAGAACATCATGAAATGTATCTAAGTGCTTTCCCCCACATGACTCTAAAGCCTAAGCATCATTATATGCTACATTATCCTCAGGTCATGCGTAATGTTGGTCCGCTATGGTTCGTATGTTGTCTTCGTTGGGAAGCAAAACACAGGCCTTTTAAACAAGCAGCTCGTGCTACTAATTCACGCAGAAATTTGCCCTTAACCCTTACTATTAAGCATCAGCTGAATCTATGTGCTCGATTTTTATCGAAACAGCCTCTTGGTGATAAATTTTGTTTCGGAGTTAGTGAAGAAGTTAATGTGACGGATGTAGAAAATAACATTTTTTTTAGTCATGTTTTGCCTCCAAACATGAATGAAAAAATAACTTTATTTTCATGGGTCAGAATATTTGGGACACTGTTTAAAAAAGGCATGTGTGTCGCTGTAACATACAACGAAGACAACTTACCTATATTTGGTCAAATAGAGTTTGTAACTTATAGCAAAGAATTAAATAATGTATTTTTTCTTTTGACTATGTTTGATACCATAGATTATGATGAGCATTTTTGTAGCTTTGAGGTTCATAAAAAAAATATTTGGTTATTTATTTCTTATGATAATCTTATTTCACATATGCTTACGTATTGTAGAATTGGAGCGAGAAGTGCAGCTACATATATTTCGTTTCGCTATACGTTATTATAATATTTCTTTTCTAATATATAATATTATTTAAATAATATATGTATATATATATATATATATTATGTATATATAAGTACACTTTAGTAGAATATAAGGATTGTATTTATCTGCAATAAATAAATTTCATAATAGTTTCTTCTTTTTATTTAAAAAAAATCCAGTAAGAATATATAATATTCCTCTTTAAACAATGTCGTATAATTTGTATACAAGAGGAAATTGATATTAAAAATAGTAAGATTGTCCTCTTTAAACAATATTATATAATCTGTATACAAGAGAAAGTTCATATTAAGAATAGCAAGATCGTACTATAGATACAAGGTGAAATTCCTCTAATTGTAAAAAGATTGTCCTCCCTAAACAATATTATATAATCTGTATACAAGAGGAAGTTCATATTAAGAATAGCAAGATCGTACTATAGATACAAGGCGAAATTCCTCTTATTGTAAAAATATTGTGCTTAGAATATTTTCCTCTTGATTTTAGCGGATTCCTCTTGAGGCCATATACAAGAATAAAATCCTCTAAAATTTAGAGGATTCCGCTAAAACTAAAATTAATTTTTTTTGGGTGATGAATTTTGTTATTTGCTGGTTATTTAACTTGGAAAAAGAGTGGTTTAAGTAGAGATAGTGGACTTCCGGGACTGAGTAGGTTGCATGCGCACATATGCAGGACTGACTGCAGATATAATTCGGGAAGAGATGCGCGATTATTAATTTTATTATTCACATAAATATTTTTATTGCGGGGCGCTCTCTCGCAGCAAAATCTCGTCCTTGCTCTGCATAAGGAGAAGAAGCCGGCGATCGTAGCGGAATCTGAACTTTCTTACGGTTGCAGGTTGAACTCTCTGCGTAATTCAAACGTCCTATTCTCCGTGTCACACGAAGGAACACGAATGACTTCCGGATATATCTTGGAGATCTTGCGCTCCTAAGAAATAAAATAATCGTCTGCCACCGCATGCTCTTTCGTCACTTTAAACGATTTTACACCTTGACACTATGCTATTGCTATTATTATTATTATTATTCAACATTATTTATATTTAGTAATTTTTGATAAATTCTCTTAAAATACAAATATCAAAATAAAACAATTACAGAAATGTATCTATCGTACATAGCACAAAGAATAAAAATACTAAAAAGAGAGCCCTACTGCACGTATATGAATACGCGTAGACAACGATAGCTTTCCATTACTAGAATCAGTTGTTACTGCGCAAAAAATAAAAATGTACCTCGGTAAATCGCTGTCACATCGATACGCTAACGATACACGCAATTACGAATCGTTCATCGTCAAGGTAGCTCATTGCGCAAGTTAATAAACGCTAAGAAAATGATCTCGATATGAACGGTAACGCGGTAATACACGAAACAGATAGCTACCAAACACGTCTTACGACGTCCAAACACGTCCTACGATGTCACAAGACTGAGAACTTAAGAAGTGAGACTAAGTTTCGGCACGCGAAACGTGAATGACAGGACAACGGCGCGCAGGCCGCGCGACGTATATCACGCGAGTGGCGAGGGGTACTGCAAAATCAAAACAAACACTCAGGCCAAGGCCAAGGTGTTTACCTGCTTATTCTGAAATTCTGAAATTTGTTCATAAAATACGACCGAGTCTGGTCGTATTTTACACCATTAGTTGCTGGGTGCAACAAATGTGGGAAGAAAATTTGTGTTAACTGGAAAACAATATTTACAAGAGAATTTAGAATTTATTTGAAAAAACATGATATATTTTTGAAAAGTTATAAACTTCCAAAGAAGTATGAAAAGTATTGCAAAACTTGAAAAAATATATAGCAAAATGCAATTATTGTCCAAAGTATCCTATATACAGGATTATGGGAGTCTCCGATCACATGCAGATCAGCGCAGCGTGTACAGGTAAATCTCAGCAATTTGCAAGTTATGCAGCCGAAGATAAAAGGGGACGACGAGACTGCGTACATCAATTTAAAGCAATGGCTAAACTCGGTCGAGTGGCTCAATGAGAACAATGAAAAGAAAGAAAACTCGTTAAAAATATCTACGCGTCGGTGAGAGACGCGGTGGCCGGTATTCATATATAGTCGGATCTTATATTTAAGATTATCTTAAGGGGATCCTGCAGTGACAGGCGAACTCCAACGTGACAGCGCCACGATCTAGCACAGAACTAAAAATAATCGATAATTTCGATCGTTTACTATGTTTTCTGTGTTACCGTGCTATACCTGTCCTTGTCTAACGGATACCTATACGATATATCTGTCCTTGTCAGATTGCAAGCAGCGCCATCTCTGACAAGATCCGGACACTACTGTTTCACGCAACACTGCTCTTCTTGTCATTCTGCTTGTGTTTTTGCATTTGTAAAATTTGGGCGGATAAATCTCTTTTTCTACACTATGAA
This sequence comes from Leptothorax acervorum, assembly GCA_035220615.1. Lineage (NCBI taxonomy): Eukaryota > Metazoa > Arthropoda > Insecta > Hymenoptera > Formicidae > Leptothorax > Leptothorax acervorum. Next base: position 82,236 of record JASTWQ010000465.1, on the reverse strand, counting down.
TCTTGGTTCTACTTGCATGATATTGTTCCTACATGTTGTCCCTAGCGCGCGCTGGGACCCTTTTGCATGAATTAACTGTACAATTTTTGTAATCATCGATTATTGTCGTTAGGTGACAGCTGTACGTGCCAAAAATAAGTGAGATTTTTAACTTTTTTTCGATTTTGATAAATACTCGTCCAGAGTGCTCTTCATTTTTATGCGTACTTTAATTGTGTAAAAGGGTTTTTGATTCTGTAAAGCCAATTCAAAGATTTATCCGCCCAAAAAAAAAGGGTAAAACAGAGTTCTACAGACGACTGCAGGATCCCCTTAAGTAATGTCCTAAGATTTTAATGAACCAATCACAGAGACGTATTGGCATCTTAAGACATTAATACCGGCCGGTGAGGCACCGGCGCGGGAGAAGCGGACGAGAATATATTTCGAACTGTCTTATAACTCATTGGACAAAAGTCCCGATTTTCAATAGATAAGAGAAAGATCTTTTATACAGGGTGTCACTTAATTCGCGCTCACTATTTACACAGTGATATTCCTCATGAAAAACTGAGTCGAAAAGTCCTGAATCATTTTTTTCGAATTGTGCTTAGAAAAGTAGTTATTATTAATTAAAGATTAGCCAGTCAGCATTGCTTTTTAAACGGACGCACGTTCATGAGCCGCGCATCTACTAGTATGCGTGAGCGAGCCGCCGCGCCGCCGCTCGCTCCGCCGCGCGCTCGGCCGCGCCGCAGCGATGTTCCGTCGCCACGATCGTCCGTGTAAAGTTCAGCTACGAAATAATTAATAATTACTCTTTGCAATAAGCATGATATTTCCTTCGCTAAAAGCATCTTTTCAGATTACAATTCGTTAGTTCAATTCAGATCTCGTCAAGATTTAACCGCGGCTGTAAAAAAACTGTAATTTTTTATGTAAAGTTCTATTTCTTGATTAATTTAATTTTCTGAAAAAAGTTTTTTGCAAATGTAACCGTTTTTTGATGTCGTCGACAATGACGTTCGTCTCGTATCCGCGATTTTTTATTTTGTAAAATTAACTTTTGATTCGTAATTAGTGATTCTAAAATCTGCATAATACATATTTTTTTATTTAACTTTTCTTTACAGAACCACTTATATCGAAATAGAGAAGAATTCGAAGAATAGTTATTACCCTTAAAATTGCTTAACACGCCATAGGAGATTACAAAACAAAACTAATAAACCATTATTTCGATGTTTTATGTGTGCCGAGTTTCAAAAAATCGAGTAGAATCATTAATACTGCTTTAAATATGCGTGTAAAGTCGTGTATTTGCGTAAAACTGAAAAAATACAAGAAAAATCAATTTAAGCTAAAAGTAATGACAGATTTTTTCATACTCTGATAAGACAAACAACTCTACAAAATTAGAGACAAATTGACGTGTGACATTCCCTGAGGTTTACTTGTAAGGTTTACTTGTAAGGCAGTAAATGAACTCAAGATATGGGACTAAAGACATAGGTATCAACTCTCTAAAATTTAGGTCTCATATTGACTAAACTTTCTATTTTTAAATTTTTCAGAAGAAACAAAGCAATATCACCTGTTATTTTATATTCGTCAAATAAACAGAAATGTTGACTAGATGTCAAAACAATCTAAGCAAATTTCATAGAACGTGCGTCTCATAAGACGGATTGCATAAGACATTAATGATTTCTGCTTATCTTGTGTCGAACAGCTTAATTACATTGATCAATATTATCAACAGAAAGAACAACTTGTAAAATGATTTGTTTGTGTGTGTATTTTTACATAAAAGATTACAGTTTTTTTACAGCCGCGGTTAAATCTTGACGAGATCTGAATTGAACTAACGAATTGTAATCTGAAAAGATGCTTTTAGCAAAGGAAATATCATGCTTATTGCAAAGAGTAATTATTAATTATTTCGTAGCTGAACTTTACACGGACGATCGTGGCGACGGAACACCGCTGCGGCGCGGCCGAGCGCGCGGCGGAGCGAGCGGCGGCGCGGCGGCTCGCTCACGCATACTAGTAGATGCGCGGCTCACGAACGTGCGTCCGTTTAAAAAGCGATGCTGACTGGCTAATCTTTAATTAATAATAACTACTTTTCTAAGCACAATTCGAAAAAAATGATTCAGGACTTTTCGACTCAGTTTTTCATGAGGAATATCACTGTGTAAATAGTGGGCGCGAATTAAGTGACATCCTGTATACATATATATATTGTTCCGCTAACTTAATCTTCCTTTAGCGAAACATCATTCTTTAAGAATACTTACAGAGCAACTAATTTTTTCTTTGGCAACTTTTTAGCAACAAATAAGCAACAAATAAAAATATTAGTTAGAATTGATTCTGCTCACTTTGTTCCGCTATTTTATAAGACGTTCATAGATCTTAATATTTAAATAACATTTATATTGTAATTGGTTTTTGTAATAAATTTTTATTTTTTAAAGTGACAAATGATGATATCTCTCCTCTTTTCCCCAAAACTGCTGTTGTCATGCCATAGAGATGTAACATTAAACAAAATGTCTTTTTCTTACATTCTTTTTGCAATAATTAAAATATTTTTATTTATTGCAAAACATTCATAAAAGTTTCAGAAAAAAACCAAAACGAATTTTTATAGCACAAGCTCTTGTTATAATAATTTGACAGTTATATATACCTACATATGTATGTATAATGTTAGTCATTTTTAGCTCAAAATGGAGTCTTTTTTTTAATTTACATCCCTTTTGTACGGAAGACTTCAATTAATCCTAAACAGGCAGGATTAACAATTTCAAGGTGGTGGTTTTCTGTCAAAAACCAATAGTTAAAAAATGAAATATACCCGTTCGTAACCACATGCTTTGTCAAGAATAAACATAATTTTTCTTTCTTTAAATATCTACTTTTTCCTTTTATCCTAGTCTTTTTTTCTTTTTTTCCTTTTAAAACTTTTTCCTATTTTTTATTTTTATTTATTCTAAAAAGAATTATTATACCCATGTTTGCTTTACTACTGTCCTTTTATCAATAAGACAGAACTACTATAGATAGCACTAATGGGAGAATATTTATCGAAAAGAATAAGATCTTTTCTTATAACATATAAAATCTCGTAACTCGACCTTTATATCTGTCGTCGCCAAATCATGCCAAAACCACTGCTTTCAAGAATCCGGATCAAATTCAATAAAACCCGGGATTAATTCTGACTCTGCAATAGGGCCATCTAATTTTTAACGAGAATATTACCAAATCAATGAGAAACTCGCCATGAAAAATTGTTACTAAATCTCTTTATAATTTTCATAATATAGGTACTCACGATTGTGTAATATCAAAAATATAAAAGCGGATATCAAACTTCGCGAACGAGAAGATAATACTTGCTCGTCGGTTTAGCTTCAATAACATGCACAATTTTGTATTAAGAATTTATTAGCAATTTTCGCTATTTTAAAACAAAAACTGCTAAAAATGTTTAAAGATAAATATTTAACAAACGCGTTAATTTAATGTGTCTAATTACATACATCTTTTCAGTCTTGTATCTTTTTTTATAAAAAATTACGTGTATCGGAATTGGTTCGTTTCATTTGTCGCGTATTTTTTTTCTATTTAATTATTGACTTACACCGAAGGCTTGTTCATCTTTCGCGTAATCGATATTCTTTTAATCTTGCACAAAATATTACAGTTTTATGTATAGTATGTATATGCAATAAGTTGACACTCTTTAATTGAGAAACAAAAGAAGTTTAATAAGTTTATTAACAATCTCCTTAGTCGCGATTGCTTGCGTTAAATAAACAAAATAAATTTTTCAATTGCTATTCGATAGTTAACAATAAATATAGCAATCTCCCTAGTTTACACGCACATATACAAAGTCCGCGCGTTATTGGATAATCAAGATAGACGTGCACACAGAAAAAAAAGAATATTCTTGATTTTAAAATATCTTTAGTGATAACGTGGAAATCTTGAAATAAGATTATATTGCGTTAAACGAAGAAAATTAGTGTTGAACGAAGAATTATATAGTTGAACCAAGAAAAATAAAGTTGAAATAACACGTTAAAATTCTTATAAGAAGATTACATTATTTTACATATGTATACGCAAGATCACTATAATCTTATAAAAATTTCAACGTGTTATTTCAAGTTTTTTTTTCTTGATTCAACTATCTAATTCTTCGTTCAACACTAATTTTCTTCGTTTAACGCAATATAATTTTATTTCAAGATTATATTATTCTTGCGTTATACAAGCATATCGAGTGTTGATTTGACACTTTTTTTTTCTGTGCATGCGTGCTAAATATGTTAAATTATAATACATATTGATCTTTTTGAACGCAATTAACAAAAGTAAAAGATAATAACGTTGTAATAATAACTGATAATGTTTAGTAAATATGTTCAATAAAAGGAATGTGTTTCATTCCACATTTTACAAGTTTACAAAATGTGTACACATATATACGAGTTTTATAAAGAGTGAAATCGTTACAATCATACTTTCTACATTTTGACCCAAGATTTAATTTTTAACATCGATAACAATACAATGTGACATCTTTAATCCCAAATTTTTCCACTTGGCTATTTACATAATAAAAGGTATAATTTAAATATTTTTGTGTCGATGTCATTCGAAATGTGATAATGAGATGGAAATAAATATGGCTAAGATTGACGATCAATAAGTTCTCATCTGCGACATTGATAAAATGTTCATAAACTTGTACACACAGCGGTTATGGTTATAACATACCCGAGACCAAACCATTTAATTTTAAATTTTTTTGGGGGGAGGGAGGGGAATATAAGATTGTACAGTGCAATAAATATTCGCTCACCTAGGGTTGCTCCGCCGGTGCTGGAAGCCTCCTCGGTGACCCCGGGCCTTCTCCTCTCAACTTCCTGTCTGGATTGCCTCTTCGCGGCGATATTCACTCGTCCTTACACTTATGTATGTCCATCAAGACCGTCTATCGCGACATTCGCACAATATTCACTCGCGGAAACATCCGGGGCATTGAGACACGACGCACACGTTACTTGCCCAATGTAAAATGTACTACCAATGGCGAAATACGATATGCGGGACGGCAGCCACGACACACGCACGCGAACGACACGCGCATGGCACGCACACGGAACGCACAGCATTCCCAGCATTCCCGGGTTCTCGCGGAAACGCGGTTATAAATCACGATCGAACAACACTTTTCACGGCACGACGACGTCGACGACAAAGAAACGCACGAGAAATACGGTGATGCGCGAGACCGCGAGCCATTCGTCACCGCGAAGTCGCGTCGCAACGGATTTTTGCATGCCCGACGCGCGGCGACTTCACACCGACGCGGACGCCGTAATCGCTACAACTCTCATGCCCCCACCCCCCCCTCCCCCCCCCCACATCACGAACAACGAACAATGCCCGCGTCGATCGCTGATCTCGCGGTCTATCTCGTGAATCTCGTCTCGTACCCACACTGTTGTCTCTTTTAGCTGAACTTCACTAGATTATCGTGCCTCAAGCCATGATGCCGAAATACGTTATGCGGGGCAGCCACGATCGACACGGCACCACAGCACGCGCGCGGCACGCGCAAGGCACCCCCGGCACTCCCGGATTACTCGCGGAAACGCGGTTAATCACGATTGCGCGACACATTTCACGGCACGACGACGTCGACGACAGGGAAACGCGCGAGAAGTACGATGTACGATGATGCGCGAGACTGCGAGCCCTCCGGCCGTCCGCCACCGCGAAGTCGCGACGTAATATTTGAATGAATGTCCGACGCGCGGCAACCCGGCAACCTCACACCAGTGATGCGAACTACGAACTGCGATGCTTTTGCCCGCAGCCAGCACGTGTGGAGGGGATAGCGCGCCCGCCGGCGGCTTGACGCTCGGGCAACTTCGGGCGGGTAGAAGAGCGCAGACACACTCGGATGTCTCCTTCTTCCCCGAGTTGTAATAGCATATAGCTACAGCGCTGCGTTCCGTTCAAATTCAAAAATTAATATCTCTGGTTATATTTGTCGTAGAGAAATCTTTAAAACAGCATATTAAAGCTAAGAAGACAATCTTCTTGAAAGAAATTGTTTAAATTACAATAAATTGCAAATTTCAATTGTTATAAGCAATTAAAATGTTTAATTAATTTTTTTACTAAAAAGTACTTTTTAAAAATTTTTTAAATAATGCTATCTTATACTCTATTTCATTCTGAAAGTACACATATTTTTTATTTTATGAAGAATCGATGGATTTTATTTTTTTATATAATTTTAATGACTGAGATGCCGTGCCGTGCTCGCGTCAATTGCTTATAAGAATTGGAATGTGCAATTTCTTGTAACAAACTATTTTTTTCAAAAAGATTGTCTCCTTAGCTTTAAATTGCTTTTATAAAGATCTCTCTACGACAAATATAACCAGATATATTAATTTTTGAAGTTGACGACTTCTTCATTTTTCACGAAAATTGTAAATAATAATAATAATAATTGTAATATACGTAAAATCGGTGCGCAATGATGTAAAACATATATGCACCGTATGCGGAATCCAGTATTCACGATCTTATTCATTACATGCATGAAAAGAAACACAATCTTTAAATTTTTTTATATATTAATTTATATATTAAAATTAAAAGAATTTCTATAAGTGCCCCGAATGCGAGGGAATATTTACTGAAAGAACTTCATGAAAACATGTAAAATCGGTGCACTCTGGCATCAAGATTCTGTTTGGAAGGAATTTAAGGTAGTCCTTTCATGAGAAAAAGTTCCAGATAGGTATCTAAATTTCGATGCATTCGCGAAGGAATAACGTCTATCAAGCTGGCACAGCTATTTCAGCACAATCAAATGCAACCTATCTAATAATTAATTGCTATTTAATTGCTAATTAATTGCTCCATTCCCGATTTTTTTGCTTTAGCCAATTCGCTAAAAACAATGCTGTGCTAGCTTAAGACTAAAGTTAGCACAGCCATAAAGAAAAAAACGGGAAACTAAAAATAAAATACGATTTTTTGTAGTTCTATTTAATTGCTAATTAATTGCTCCATTTCCGATTTTTTTGCTGCAGCCGATTCGCTAAAAACAATATCTGTGCTAGCTACAGAATAAAGTTAGCACAGCCATAAAGAAGAAAAGCGAGAAACTAAAAATCAAATACGTATTTTTGTAGTTCTATTTAATTGCTAATTAATTGCTCTATTCCCGATTTTTTTGCTCCAGCCGATTCGCTAAAAACAATGGCTGTGCTAGTTTCAGACTAAAGTTATCACAGTCGTAAAGAAAAAAAGGCAGGAAACTAAAAATCAAATACGTATTTCTGTAGTTCTATTTAATTGCTAATTAATTGCTCTATTCCAGATTTTTTGCTCCAGCCGATTCGCTACAAATGATGGCTGTGCTAGCTTCAGACTAAAGTTATCACAGTCGTAAAGAAAGAAAAGCAGGAAACTAAAAATTAAATAGGTTTTTTTTAGCTCTATTTAATTGCTAATTAATTGCTCTATTCCCGATTTTGTTACTTTAGCCGTTAAGAACAACACTAAAAACAGCGCCTGTTCCGCTAAAAACTGGATTACTGAGACCCGCTGCACACAAATAAGGTATATTAGAAAAGTTAATTACTCGCACAAGTATGGTGTCGAAATGTTTCAAATGTATTTAATTTTTAGTTTCCTGCTTTTTTTTCTTTACGACTGTGATAACTTTAGTCTGAAGCTAGCACAGTCATAATTTGTAGCGAATCGGCTGGAGCAAAAAAATCAGGAATAGAGCAATTAATTAGCAATTAAATAGAACTACAAAAATACGTATTTGATTTTTAGTTTCCCGCTTTTTTTCTTTATGGCTGTGCTAACTTTATTCTGAAGCTAGCACAGCCATTGTTTTTGGCGAATTGGCTGAAGCAAAAAAATCGCGAATAGAGCAATTAATTAGCAATTAATTATTAGATAGGTTGCATTTGATTGTGCTGAAATGGCTGTGCCAGCTTAATAGACGTGAAGGAATAACCATTGTGGAAGTTTGTTGTCTGCAAGCCAGACGGAACGCGTTGTTCGCTGAGAGGCGGAAAACCTGGTGGTGGTCTCACTGACTGTTGCTGTTGCTGATTATCATAATATAGCGTTGATCCGGGTGAAATCAAAGGTGCCGCATGCTTCTCCTCTGTCGAAGTTACTTTGCAGCAGCTTTCGGGCATCAGGTTCTCCTCCGCAAAGCAATATGTTGGTAATTGGTAGAAACTGTTTTGCACATACTTCATAATGCTCGCCATGTCGACGGCATCAGCCTGAGTGACGAAAGCAAAAGAGAAAAAGATCAGATAAAATGATACATCTGATAAAATCGTAGTGAAATTTTGAATTTTAGAAAGTAAATGTGAATGTTCATATATCAATCAATCTCTGAGTATCTAAAAAAACTCAAAATAATAACCGATTAAATTAGGCAACTATAAGAATTCGGGAAAAATTATCACTTTATGAGATTATAGCGTTTTTATGCTAACTAGTATAATAATTTCACACACGCATACTTTTTACACATTCCAAATTCTCTATTACAATGTGGTAGAATGACGACCACAATAACAAACACACATGACATCATACATAAGGTTCAAATTTTTCCCAGAATTAAACTAAACTGATATCTTAATATATATTATATAATCGCAAAATAGTTACAGAGATAAATATATATCAATTGTAATTCTACAAAATTGTTACAGAGATATATATCTATTAATTGTAGTTCAATGTTATTTAAAGAATTATTTAATTATACATATATTAGATTATTATTTCAATAATATTTGACATTAAAAATTATACAATTAGGAATAATTCAATATTATGATAACATGTATTGTTAATCATTGTATAATTCCCAGAGCAACTGGTCATATAATAATAAATGTTAATAAATGTATAATTATTGGTAACATTTGAATCACGCCATAAAATAATCATATATATTGTGCTTTATATAATTTTGTGATTATAATTATACTATAACATAAAATTTCGCACGCATTTTTTAAGCAAAAAAGGATAATAACGAACACTGCTCGCTTGTATGATTTATCGCGCGATGAAATTTTCTTTCGTGGCGTGACGTTAAATTTTCAAATTTATCGTTCAATTTCAGTAATTTGCGTTGCTTATTTAGGCGGTTGCGCGATGTAAAAAGGAAAGTCTTCACTAGACCCTGCATAAGCATCCCATTCGCTCTCATCGGATTCCACATCGCAGTCATTAAAGACCAGTGGAGGAAATCTTGAAGAATTGCATCTAACATAAATTTAATAACAAATAAAAGTTTCAAATGGCATCACAATAATTAAGTTTATCAAAACTGATAATTAACTTTTCTGTCATTATGACGTCTAAAGAAAAAATACTGACGTTACCTGCATCAAACATCCCAATTATAGTATTCCCAAAATAAAAGTTAATTCTGATATATATAAATTTATTCAAGCAGATTTGAATAAATATTTAAACGCATACTAGTAAAATAGAAGAAACAATAGCTTTCCGAGAAACTTTAATACATGTACGTGGACGCTATATCAATCCAAGTTCTGTCGTAAAACTAAAGGAAGATTATTCTAAAGAAAAATGGGAAGCTTAAGTATCATATACCATTCCTGATTTAAAGGATAATTATAAGTTAATTGAATTACCTAAAAATGCAAATGACCTGATTTCTATCTACAAAATGTTATTAAATAATAGAGATAAAGTTATAATTAGTCATCCAAAGATATGGTCTATTTGGTTGGGACTCTTCTGTCTGTGTGGAGAATATTTTTGTACATGTTATCACGAATATATTACTAAATCTGATGACTTTGTTAAGACAATTGATGATATTCGGAAGTTTATCAAATCTAATTATAAATCAGAAAAGCGCAATTATACTATTAATAAGTAGATATTATTAAATGCAGCAAAAAATGCTGCAAAAGAGAATGACTGTAAAAATACCACTAGCATAAACGGTCGTACTTTAATGCTTATTAATATGATTAGGATACCTAGCAACTTTCCAAACCATAAAGATATTTTTTTAATATGTGTATATTTTTTGATATTAACTATTATTGTTCTGTAGAAAGTAATCTAACTTTATGCTACAACATTTTGTAATATTTAACATAAAATAACATTTAACATTTTTATTTTTAATATAGAAAAAGCATTATTTCAATATTTTTATTGTAGAAACAAGTGCCATATGCTTTTGTATGTACCAATCATTCTTAATCGACAATCCATATGATAATTATCACGATGAATAAGACATTCAATGGGACCATGGGAGCTGCAATTAGGAAGTTATTTCTTGATGATGTTTTTTGTTTATTTAAGTAATACCTTAAAAGTATTACCGAAACTGAAAAAAACAATTGTTCTTATTTATTTATTCCAAACAAACATCCCGAATTCTTAACAACCTGTATTTTGTTACTTTATTCCACTATGACAATGTTTAAAAACGTATGAAATAAGTGAACGGTTTGGATTTCAAAAACGGTCGACCGGGTGTCAGGGCTTTAGTTATCTCAGAGAATGACGACAGCTCGTCAGATGAAAAGAACAAAATATAATTGGCACACAGAATACACAAAATAGGTTTTATGCTGACAAGTCGTTTAAAAACAGTAATTTTATCACATATTAAAACGCTGAATAGAAAATCATAATACACAATAAATACATACGAGAGAGAGATAAAGCACAAAATATATAAAACAGTATCCTTAATCCTAAAGAGAATAATAAAATATAAGCATGCAATGCCAGGTGGTTGTCGACAGTCGCGAAGGCGACAGTGAGATCGCATAGAAAAGTATATATAATATACGCACACAATGAGAGGCGATCGTTGTATTGCCGATATAAATCTTAGCACTTTCGGTAAAGTATGTACGGCGAAACGGAAATAATAGGCGGGGTTACGGAGGTAACTGACAGAAACTAGAATACCAAGAAAAACCGCGAGGAACTTATTATTCTGATAATTGGTATGCGGAATGTTACTGAGATGACACGTCGTGTGTCCCATTCCCCGATAAACACGCAAGTGAATAAATCTGATTTCACTGAAAATACCACGAGTATAGAAAAGTAATCGAGTCAACGCAAAACTCGTCGAGAATTAATATAGTACGCACACGCTGATACACAGAGAGATATACACGCGAAGTTATTTTAATACACGCTGAGAAACGCTAGTCGCTTGATTAGAATGAAGAGAGCACTTGACGCAGTACGCGTATACGAAACGATTGTAAACACCTAAAGAAATAGTGACGCGGCGAGGGGAATATACTGAGCCGAAAGAATGCCGCGAACGGTACACGTAAATAGCAGCGGAATGTCGGGCCGAGAAAGACCGCTGATCCGTGCCTTTTATTAAGAACTTCCGAATTCGGGCACACGATAGGAACACTGTCACTCGCGTAATCTTATTTAGCGTTCGTTACAGCACGCCCGGTGGCACAGATGCAATTAATGACGCGGTTGGCGGGGAAGAAATCTATCCCTCCAAGAGGGGATGTACTCGAATGAGCACGAAACTGCGTGGTACACGCTTAATCCGTTAATTCGGATAGAGATTGGTATCACACTTAGCTTTCGCAGCTCTGTTGCCGGAAACGAGTAGGCTGTCCCTGTATGCCGCGTCTCCTCGTCTGGATCTCACCGAAGATCACGCTGGGCAGCTTCGCAGGAAAACCAGCCCGTTATCGACTCTGTTCCTTATCCTCGATGATCGGTAGTAATAACGGCAATGTGGATGTAATGGATAATCGCACCACGCGTCGTCGCGTCCCCGACGATCTATCGTGCGTTCACGTGAACCGGCACACGCAATATTCGCTTGAGTAATGTTACACAGTTTTTTACAATTATGAATTCTCGAATGCCGCGGATTACGCGAATTATCGGAAAGCAGAAATGAACAATTACTGAGTAGTCAACCACGACGACAGACCGAGCTATCGAAGACTTTATCATAGAACACGACCGAACAAAGGTACTAGAAGGTCAATGTCGCGTGTTGTCGCTACCGAGATCCGAAGTCGACTACGCAATTCTTCGCGTTGCTACCGGGCTCGCAAGCGCGGACCGGCAACCGAAAAGACGATCGCGCTCGGCCCCCTCGCCGCGCACGGCTCGCCGCCGTCGCTGTCGCTAGCCGGGAATTTTCCAAACGCGCTATATTTTGAACATTCCCGCCCGCCTTCGTTGACCGGGGGAAACGAATATTTAAACAATATCAGTTTGAATCGGAAGTGGGCAAACCTTAACTATTGGTCGCTTAAGTACAGAGTTCTGGGTACGCACGGATACAACACGAATATGACCATCGCGGCCAGGATGAGTTTCGGTTATTCGGCCTAAAGGCCATTTCGACGGAGGGTACCTCTCATCAACAACAAGCACGAGTGATCCGATAGTAATAGGCGGGGTGACCTTATTCCATTTGTAAATGGAAAGGTAGCGCTGTAAGCACTCGGTAGACCATTTCGTCCAAAAACTTTCAAGCATTTTTCGAATCATTTGCCAGCGTGACAAACGTGATTCTTTCACTGTAGCGAGCGAAGGCTCTGGTATAATCACTGGTGCACTTCCCATCAGGAAATGTCCAGGAGTTAAAGCGGTGAGATCCGCAGGATCGTCGGTCAGCGGAGAGATAGGTCGTGAATTAAGGGTAGCCTCTATTTGCGTAAGCAAAGTATTCATTTCCTCATAAGTGAGTGAGATCTCTCCAACAACTCGCTTTAAGTGAAATTTAACAGATCGGACCCCGGCTTCCCATTTACCTCCGAAGTGAGGGGCAGCAGGAGGGTTAAACTTCCACTCCGTACCGTGATTGGCTAAGATTGTTGCCAAATCACCTAACTCTTTTGAAGAAGAAAGAAATAACTTTCGAAGTTCAGCGTCAGCGCCCTTAAAGTTTGTGCCGCAATCGCTCATTAGGGTGGCACATATTCCTCTTCTGGCCGTAAACCTTTTGTAAGCGGCTATAAAAGCCTCAGTAGTGTAATCAGTTACCAGCTCAAGATGAATCGCTGAAGTAGCGTGGCAAACAAAAAGTGCGATGTATGCCTTGTAGGTCCGAGTATTCTTTCCCCTCCAAGTTTTGATGGAGAAAGGTCCGGCGTAATCGACGCCAGTGTGAAGAAAGGCACGAGAAGGAGTGAGATTCTCCGCTGGGAGTGGACCCATCAGTTGCTGTGCACGTTGTTGTCGGTATCGAGCGCACCTTACGCATTTCAAAATAAATGATCGTATGGGGGCTCGCCCTCCAATGATCCAATAATCGTTTCGTAGAAACATGGTAGTAAGTTGCGTACCTCCGTGAAGGGTGCGTAGATGTGCGTCAGAGATGAGTAGTGAGGTTAATGGTGATTCTTTGGGCAATATAAAAGGATGTTTAGTGTTGGTCGACAAGAAGGCAGCCTGTAGACGTCCTCCTACTCGTAAAAATCCGTCGGAGTCGACTTTTGGTGTTAGTCGAAGAAGTGAGCTGGTTTTGTGGAGAGGTTGACCTTTAGAGAGAGTCTGCAAATCTTGTAGGAAGTAGGCTTGTTGCACAGATTTAATCCAAAACAGTTTCGCCTTTTCTAACTCTAGTGGAGTCAATGGTAGAGAAAGAGACGTATCGTTAGATCGCCGGAAACGAGCGACGGCTCTCATGCACATGGCGGTAATACGTATTAAGCGAGACAAGCTCGAGTACCGGTAAATAAGATCCCATAGTTTGGTACTGGAATCTTTGCTGATAGTGGCCACTTTGACTGGACGTTCTTCCAAGTTATCCGTGCGATTGGGAGCTCGAAGCTCATTTGGCCATGATGACGGTGGCTGGGACAGCCAGGGTGGTCCTTGCCACCATGTTGTAAACTCTGAGAGTTGCGTAGGCGACAATCCTCTGGTAGCACAATCCGCTGGATTCTCTTTTCCAGGTACAAATTTCCATGTAGCATGGGGTAGGGTGGCTTGAATGAAAACCACTCGGTTGTGCACGAAATCCTTCCACCTAGATGGGTGGCTATTTATCCAGGTGAATGCAACGGAAGAATCCATCCAGATGAAAACCGGTACGGTTTCACATTGAAGGACATTCACCACTTGAACGATGAGTTTCGTAACCAAAACGGCGCCTTCCAGTTCTAGGCGAGGTATAGTCAGACGTTTCAGAGGAGCGACTTTGGTCTTTGCACATAACAAGCTGACCTTGGTATTTCCGTTAGGATCAGTGGATCGGATGTAGACCGCGGCAGCAATTGCATGTTGAGAAGCGTCACAGAGCCCATGGATCTCTATCTGATGATCGGATGTAATGCCGATCCATCGAGGAATAGCTATATCTGGATGTCCTTGTAATTGAGTAACAAAATTGTTCCATTGGCGAGACACCTTGTCAGGCAGAGGATCGTCCCACCCAAGTTTAAGAGTCCACAATTCTTGTATCAAAATTTTAGCAGTTATGATGACTGGGCAGAGTAGGCCAAGAGGATCAAATATTTTTGCAATAACAGACATCACGGAACGTTTGGTTATTACTTTCATTGACGGTACCGCAATAGTAAAATGGAAGGTGTCTGTTGACGAATTCCAACACAAGCCAAGAGCGTGAACGGTGTTATTTTCGTCGATCTTTACAGGAGAGGAGATGGCTTGTTTGTCCGGAGGGATAGAGGCTAGAATTTCAGGGGCATTGGCGGCCCACTTGTGTAGAGGAAAGCCGCCCGCCATACAGAGGCGTGTTACCTGCTGAACGGTTTCTTGAGCTAACGGCACAGAGTCGGCACCTCCAAAGACATCATCAACATAACGTCCCTTCATTAACGTCGGAACGGCAAGAGGATACTTCCGACCTTCGTCCTCGATGAGTTGCAAAAGTGTGCAAAGCGCTAAGTAAGGTGCACATATTAATCCGTAAGTAACGGTATTTAGTTGAAATATCAAAAGTGACAGAATGCCTTTTAATACACGAATCCAAAAGATTCTTTGCAAGTCCCGATCATTAGGGTGAAGGAGAATTTGTCGATACATTTTCACCATATCTGACGTGAAAACGTACGGGAATCGGCGGAACCAAACCAAAACGTCATGCAGGTTAGATTGTAACTTGGCTCCTGTATGTAATATGTCGTTTAAGGAATATCCTGATGATGTGCGACTTGAACCATTGAAAACTACCCGGATCCTATTGAGATCATCCTCACGTAACACTCCGTGGTGTGGTAAATAATAGACCTGCTGCGGTTCAGGAGCGGCATCTGATAATAGCGTCATGTGTTGCATTTTCTCATATTCATCCATGATATCGCAATATGCTTTGGCATAAGGTGGATCAGAAGAGAATCTTCTTGATAAACTTGTAATGATTCGAGTAGCCTTTGCCCGAGAATCTCCCAATTTGTCAACGGGATGTTTGAATGGCAATCTGACTTGGTAACGTCCGTCTGCATCACGAGTGTGAGTCGTTTGAAAATGCAATTCACATTGTTGATCTTCCTCGGATAGAGAAGAGTTAGTAGAAGCAGGAATTTCATCAAGTTCCCAAAATCGGTGCAGTAAGTCGTAAAGCTCTCGGTCTAATGAAACATGGTGACTTTGAGCAATGAGAGAGGGAGAATCGTTCCCTAACGGACCAGAAATGATCCAGCCAAGTTTCGTACGTTGTGCAACGGGAGTATCAACGGCCCCTTTAACGATTCCTTCTTCAATTAGGTGGCCATAAATATCGGCGCCAAGTATGACGTCGATCGTTCCTGGAACTGCAAAGTCAGGGTCAGCATAAAGCAATCCTTTCAAATGTTCCCAAAGCGACCCGTCAAAACGAGCGGACGGTAAGGAAGTAGTGAGCTTGGGTAAGATGTGAGCGCGAACGGAACCCTCGTATTCGCTGTCAAAATGGGGCTTAAACTTGAAGGACACAGCTCCTCGAGTTCTGCGAGCTTTCCGGGCCCCGATTCCAATTAATGCGGTAAAAGAGTGCTCTCGGGGAAGATGCAGCCTTTGTACAAGTCTTTCAGAGATTAAAGAAATTTCGGATCCTTGATCAAGCAAGGCGCGAGCCTTAGCGTATTCTCCGTACGAAGTTTCAATTAAAATCTGCGCTGTTGCTAGTAGAACGCCCGAAATGGATCTCATAATTGAAGCAGAATTCACCGATTTCGCGTTCGTAGTAGTAGTCGTATTGGAAGCTGAGTCAGTCTTTGTTTCTGAGTTCGTTGTGGTAGGCTCCGTCTTGAGAGTCTTCTTGTTTGGTTGATGGATGGTGGTGTGATGTTTACTTCCACATTTCAGGCATCTCTTCGTGATGCGGCATTCGGAAGATCGGTGAGAGCCGAGACAATTGTAACACAGTTTGTGTTTGGAAATAATGGCCATACGTTGCGGAACGGTTTTCGATAGGTACTTTGAACAATATGCAATATAATGTTTTGCGGAGCAAACCACGCAAGAATTTGGCTTAGCTGCCGTTTCGTCCTTTGGTTTCCCTTGGAAATGGGATTTAGCGACAAGTTGTTGTGAGCGAGGCGTTGCCTTTCCTTGTCGACACTTCTCGACAGTTTGCAGAGAGCGCAAACGATTTAACACAAACGCACTAAATTGATCCCACGTAGGAGGTTGCTTAACCGAACCTAACTGGTTTTCCCATGCCTTGACAGAATCTGAATCGAGACGTTGAACGGCAGTGAACACTAGCACGTCATCCCAATATTGCACAGGACGTTGCAGGGTCTCGAGTGTGCGATGAATCTGCATGATATTCGTATATAATTGTTCCATCTCGCTCGCTGATTCCTTTGTCATCCGCTTCAAGGTGAATAAAGCTTGCAGAGCTTCATTGACAAGTAATCGCGTATTCTCATAAAAAGAGACTAAGGCATCCCAGGCCTTTTGGAAATTATCAGAAGTGAGAGTGGTATTTTTTAGAAATAGGGCAGCTGAACCTGTCAGACTCGTCTTCAAGTATTGAAGCTTCTCTACCGATGTAAGCGTAGGATTCATTATCACAATTGAATTAAATAAGTCTTTGAAGGACAGCCAGTCAGTCTGCGATCCGTTAAATTTCGGTAGATCAATCCGCGGCAGACGTGCGTGATGATAGAACGGTGGATTCTGCGAGGTAGAATCCGTTGGATTGTTCGTAATCCAATCCGTAGGATTATCTGATATCGAGTGCGTCGAAGGCGCTTGTAGCACTGATTCAGCTATCGGTTCGCGTGGAGGTTCAGATGAGGAATCTATCTTTTCGAGAGCGGCAAGATAGCAATCGTGTGTCAAAAGATACAGATGGTCAGAGAAATATACATGGTTATGCACACGCGACTTGTCAGCAGGACTTAAATTTCTAATGGCCATAATGATGGCATGATGTTGATGCAAAAACTGTTCCCAATTTTCTTTGAGATGATCAAGACGCGCGCGTGTACCTTGCGATGACGTATTTGAATTTCCAATGTTAGTCACAGATTTTGCCGCGTTAGCAATTAACTCTACTTGACTGAGCTGTAGCTCTAAATGAGCTTCCACATGACTGAGTCTCATCCTAAAGCCGATCGCCGTATCCGGCTCGAAGGACCAAAATGTTTAAAAACGTATGAAATAAGTGAACGGTTCGGATTTCAAAAACGGTCGACCGGGTGTCAGGGCTTTAGTTATCTCAGAGAATGACGACAGCTCGTCAGATGAAAGGAACAAAATATAATTGGCACACAGAATACACAAAATAGGTTTTATGCTGACAAGTCGTTTAAAAACAGTAATTTTATCACATATTAAAACGCTGAATAGAAAATCATAATACACAATAAATACATACGAGAGAGAGATAAAGCACAAAATATATAAAACAGTATCCTTAATCGTAAAGAGAATAATAAAATATAAGCATGCAATGCCAGGTGGTTGTCGACAGTCGCGAAGGCGACAGTGAGATCGCATAGAAAAGTATATATAATATACGCACACAATGAGAGGCGATCGTTGTATTGCCGATATAAATCTTAGCACTTTCGGTAAAGTATGTACGGTGAAACGGAAATAATAGGCGGGGTTACGGAGGTAACTGACAGAAACTAGAATACCAAGAAAAACCGCGAGGAACTTATAATTCTGATAATTGGTATGCGGAATGTTACTGAGATGACACGTCGTGTGTCTCATTCCCCGATAAACACGCAAGTGAATAAATCTGATTTCACTGAAAATACCACGAGTATAGAAAAGTAATCGAGTCAACGCAAAACTCGTCGAGAATTAATATAGTACGCACACGCTGATACACAGAGAGATATACACGCGAAGTTATTTTAATACACGCTGAGAAACGCTAGTCGCTTGATTAGAATGAAGAGAGCACTTGACGCAGTACGCGTATACGAAACGATTGTAAACACCTAAAGAAATAGTGACGCGGCGAGGGGAATAAACTGAGCCGAAAGAATGCCGCGAACGGTACACGTAAATAGCAGCGAAATGTCGGGCCGAGAAAGACCGCTGATCCGTGCCTTTTATTAAGAACTTCCGAATTCGGGCACACGATAGGAACACTGTCACTCGCGTAATCTTATTTAGCGTTCGTTACAGCACGCCCGGTGGCACAGATGCAATTAATGACGCGGTTGGCGGGGAAGAAATCTATCCCTCGAAGAGGGGATGTACTCGAATGAGCACGAAACTGCGTGGTACACGCTTAATCCGTTAATTCGGATAGAGATTGGTATCACACTTAGCTTTCGCAGCTCTGTTGCCGGAAACGAGTAGGCTGTCCCTGTATGCCGCGTCTCCTCGTCTGGATCTCACCGAAGATCACGCTGGGCAGCTTCGCAGGAAAACCAGCCCGTTATCGACTCTGTTCCTTATCCTCGATGATCGGTAGTAATAACGGCAATGTGGATGTAATGGATAATCGCACCACGCGTCGTCGCGTCCCCGACGATCTATCGTGCGTTCACGTGAACCGGCACACGCAATATTCGCTTGAGTAATGTTACACAGTTTTTTACAATTATGAATTCTCGAATGCCGCGGATTACGCGAATTATCGGAAAGCAGAAATGAACAATTACTGAGTAGTCAACCACGACGACAGACCGAGCTATCAAAGACTTTATCATAGAACACGACCGAACAAAGGTACTAGAAGGTCAATGTCGCGTGTTGTCGCTACCGAGATCCGAAGTCGACTACGCAATTCTTCGCGTTGCTACCGGGCTCGCAAGCGCGGACCGGCAACCGAAAAAACGATCGCGCTCGGCCCCCCTCGCCACGCACGGCTCGCCGCCGTCGCTGTCGCTAGCCGGGAATTTTCCAAACGCGCTATATTTTGAACAGACAACTATAAAGACTACAAAAGGTGCTATTTAAAGAATCTTACGAAGATCTTAATCTTATTCAGACATGATTAAAGTGCCTATGAGACTCTTGTATTGCTCTGCAACAAAGCTTCTTCAGTCTGTCATATTAGAATAACATTCTATGTTAGAATTTATCTATAGTAATAAGAAAACTTTAGCACATACAGAACCTAAGATATTAGTAAAAATTAAACTTTTCTGTAAAGTGTAAAACCAAATAATATGTTCTTGCAAGCTGGAAAGAGAGGTTTATTTATAGTAACATATAAACAACTTTTATGTGTAAACTATTCATGTGAAAGGTGACGATCAATTCTTTTTTCAATTGTCCGCGAGTTTTTTCGAGAGTTGTTTCGTACTAGTTTCCTTTACGCATGTACGTTACTGACTGTAACGCTACGTAGGATTAGTTTCAACTTGTTTCGCGACTATTCTAACTCGCATTCGCTTGTAGCGCAAGGATGAGGACGGCGAGGGACAGCGTGCTTTGGGCCAAAAAATGGGCTGTGCTGCGAGCACGTTACAAAAAAAATATCTTCTGATAAAGTGATAAACACTTTAAAGCAGATACCTGGTAGCAAATGTACTATACAATACCTGACCGTAATGAATAAAATTAAAGAAGCCTTCCTAAACAAATCATTAACTTAGTCAGATCGAGTTTATAACATGTGGTATACATATTTTTTACAAGAACTTCATAACTTCAAATACGTATATATGTATAGAGCTTAATGGTCATGGGCTTATTTTACTACTAATCAAACTAAAGGGTAACCCAGAACAGTTTTTACCCTGGTTCTTTTCAAACCAAACTTGTGAACGAATATTTCGTTAAACAAGGTCAATGACGAGCACTTACTCAACAATTGAAAATTTTTCTATACTAGACCTTTTGCGAAGGCTGTCCAGAATTCCGATGATAAACAAAATTGTCACTGACTTAAGTATGTCATTTATATACTACAATTCAATTTTATTACTCTATTATTATTTTATTATTATTTCTATTACTTTATAACTCATTTTAAGAGATTTATTTATCTTTCCAAGGGAAAAGTGCTCGTCAAAATTGGGAAATACAACAGAAAAAGATCGTGGAAAATTAATAACACTTAGTAAAATTAAAGATATTCTTTTCCGCGCTAAAGCTGACGCACCAACTGATTGTCTTGCGTTAGAAATAAATGCTACAAAAGAAGCTTCTTATACGATACATATAAAGCCAGACTCTGCTGATTATTTTGATCACGAAGACAACCGGAGTGAATCTGACAGCTACGAGAATGATGATGGTATATCATCAAATAAAAATTCAGGGTATATTTTCGAAACAGACCTCAATGATATTACTGAAACTATTTTTCAAAACATGGATCATCTGGATCTGAAGGATATTAGTCAAACTCCAAACAATAATAAATCAGCTTTAAAAATAAAACTGAAGACTGGCAAAACTATGACTGTAAAAAAATCAACCCTATGCTGGTTTTTTACCGAAAACAAAAGTTGCCTGTCTGCCGACCGGCTAGATAGAGTAAAGGGAATATACCTTGTTTGCGCGAGCGTTACTTCTGTAGTAACTTACTATAATTTACTCAGATTATCGTAACTTACAATAAGTCACTCCGC
The DNA here is from genome assembly GCA_035220615.1 of Leptothorax acervorum. Taxonomy (NCBI): domain Eukaryota; kingdom Metazoa; phylum Arthropoda; class Insecta; order Hymenoptera; family Formicidae; genus Leptothorax; species Leptothorax acervorum. Next base: position 61,168 of record JASTWQ010000465.1, on the reverse strand, counting down.
GTAAACAGGGGTGAGTAGACATTGACTACATTACGATAATAGAAGCAAGTTACTGAAAATAACTAATACTTTCCGTGCTAATACCTTGCGTAAACGACGAAGTTGATTCTCAAGGGTGCACAAGAGTTCAGCCGTCAATATTTCTTGATGTTGTTTGGCGAAAACAGCAATAGTACTCACAATATTACTTGTCGAATTCATTTTGACTTATTATTTGAAGTTTGAACTGATAACCTCTAAATCGCATTTACGTTTTTTAAAAATACCGCGTATGTAGAGAGGAACCTCACGACGAACCGTAGGACATTATTATACTTCGCGCCTGCGTAAACGACTCTCAAAAAGTATCGCAGAATACTACGCACGCGTAAACGGTAGAAAATCAGGGACCGCGTAAACGCAGAGCGCCGCCGCGTAAACAAGGTAATAGGCTCTCAAAAAACTCTTCCAAAAACAAAACTTTTAAAAAGTCGAAAGAAAATAAAGAAATCTATTAAACCAAAGAACAAAAAAAGTAAATTGGGAGAGGAGCAAGTTGAAGAGTGAGACGGAAACTGAAGATGACTACATTTCAAAATTTGAAAGCAGCGGCAGTGAATATGTGGCAGAACACAGAGTAGCTCTGATTCGGAGGCCCCAAAGAACCAACAAATAGCCACCGTTAAAGAAAAATACTATGCAGTATACTATGATGATCAGTGATAGGAAGAATAATAAAAATCGAAGAGGCAACGTGTCAGATAAAATTTTTGTATCAAAATTTGGACAGTTTTAACTGGCCCACACAAGAAGACGTGCAACAGGTCAAAAAATGTTATATTTTTTTATGAACCTATTTCGCTTTTAGGCTTAAGTCCATTCAACCTTAAAAGATACGATTTGTGTACAATTGAAAAAAAGTACAAGATGTTTAAAAAAGATAAGTAATTAACAAGAATGTAAAATTTATTTTGATTATTTTTATTATTATTTTTAATGTTCTATTGTTTATAGTTATAATATGCATAAGGCATCACATAATAATGTGCAGTTACATTTAAATGTATAGAATGTTTGAAAAAAAATGTTTAAAATTTATTTTGATTATTATTTTTCATGTTCAATTGTTCAAAGTTAAGTATATCTATGCATAAGACATCACATAATAATGTGCAATTACATTAAATTGTATAGAATATTTAAAGAAGAATGTTTAAAATTTATTTTGATTATTATTTTTAGTGTTCTATTGTTTGAAGTTAGGTATACCTAACCCGAACCTAACCATGTAAATTGCAAATTGCTTCTCATTTTATTTCAATCATAATTCGAAAGTTTGATTAGGAGAATTTGCTTGCCTTATATAAGCCTCTAATACCCTCCATCTTGGGAAATCTTCTTTAAAGCATCAATCATGCCACGATATTTCTTGGACTCCGCTAGATTCACTTCGTCAGCATATTGTAAGCACAGCCGCGTCTTTACGACCCAGATTGGGTTAGTCATGAGCAAAGTAAGCACTCCGGCATCAGCGGCAGCGAACATGTGCATTGTGCATGGACGGTCCGAGGGATTTCTTCGAATTACCACCTTGGATCGAAGTCTTTATCGTGTTGTAGCTGCAAATTAATTGGCTTTTAGCACGAGGTATCCAAAAAACTACATACAAAGTAAATTTCTCAAAAGAATACAGTACATAAATAATAATAATCGATAATTTAGACTTGAAATCTTTATCACAGATTGATATTAGCACAGTTGCTCAATTACTTGGATTTCGAGACGAATATAGGGCTCCAGCAATCAGCGATCGCTACTTTATCCTACTTACAAGAAGAAATAGAAGCCCCACGAACTGCCCAATCCTAGAATGTTCGGCGTTACACCCCTATAGAGTCCACGCACACCCTCGGTTTTAACGATCTGTGCGATAGCATTCCTAAGACCATTGTATCGCGGTTCCGTACTCGCTTGACCATCATTCACTGCAATCAAAAGATAAAAAAGGAGATCTTGTTCGACTACGTTCATCACGTGCTTTCGATAAAGAAGTCGAATTAATACGGTCACCACATACCGAAGATATACCAGGGGTATCCCATTTTAACTTTCTCACCGTAATATCTCTAAAAATGTGGAAAATACGGGAAAACGTTTTAGACAAAAGTCGTATGGATTCAAGGGGGACATAAGATGGTGGCAATGATTTGACCTTAGATGGTCGTTTGAAACTCACGTGAACGTCACCTTCAATTTCTTACAGCAAACCTCTTATATTGTAATATAATATACGTTTAAAAGGGCATAAAATAAGAAAAATTTTTGCGCAAACCAGAGGTCGATACGTTGATCCGTTCCGTTAGTTATTTAAGGTCAAATTTGAAAAAAGTCAATTTTTGACCCTAAATAACTCCCAAACCGGTCAACGTATCGACCTCTGGTTAACGTCAAAATTTTTCATATTTTTTGTCCTTTTAAACAATATACTACAATATAGGGGGTTTTATGTAAGAAATTAAAGGTGACGTTCACGTAAGCTTCAAACGACCATCCAAGGTCAAATCATTGCCACCATCTTATGTCCCCCTTCGAACCAAACAACTTTTGTCTGAAACATTTTTCCGTATCTGCCATATCTTTCGAGATATTTTCCTGGGAAAATTAAAATAGAACACCCTGTATATGTATATCAGTAACACGTATAAAAGTTCAAACTCTTTGTAAAATACTGCGGAAAAATCTAAAAATCAACGGCTGCGTAAATTAAATTTAGAAGAGTTCGGTGCACTAGATATATATATAATCTATATATCAGTAACAATATTTAAAATATTTATAAACATTGTACTCTACGCGACCGCGACGGCGCGGTCGCGAGACAGTATTGCTTCTCACGGCGCTCGGCCGTTAGCACGCGCTTAGAGTGGGGAAAACGGCACCGCAATCCGGTCTCTGGTTATTAAACATATACAATCAATTGGGAACATTTGCAAAATTAAACGGGCAGCGTTCGATAATCATATAATAACAATACCTATGCCGAGAGAGAAGAACACGACAAACAATCTTATGGAAACAGAGAACACTCTGGACACTCTGTTCATGGAGAACTTAAGACATGATAATTCCGTTATCGAAGATACTTGAATTAAAATTTTCGATATATATGGAAGAAAAAAAATGTTACACGAGACAAACATTTTATACGGAAATCAGGATTGAATCAAAAAAGTGCCACGAATAACGAACCGTTGATATTAGAATCTCGTGCCTTAGAACTTTTGTTCAAGGATGAAAGTTACCCTCTAACTTATTGTTAGTTAAAACTTTGTGAACAGCACTCTTTATTAAAAACCCACTACTTTTATTTACTTTTTCTTGCAGTTTTTTAATTTTGTAATTAGCATTTTTTAGTGTTCTTTGAGTTCTCTTGTGTATATTGAAAAGTTTAGCATAATGTTTTTGTATTTCTTTAACTTTTATTCTATTTTTGAAACAATTTTCACAGGTATTTAAATCATCACCCAAGTTTGAAACTTCTTCCGATATGTCATTGTCTTTTAATTCATTATCTTCGTGGCTTAAATTCATATCACTTACAGATTCATCATTTGTATCCATATTACTTGTAAAGTCATTTAATTGTATCCATATTACTTGCAAAGTTATTTATAGCCATATTACTTGTAAGGTCATTTGTATCCATATTACTTGTAAAGTCATTTGTATCCATACAACTTATAGATTTGTCATTTGTATACTCTATATTATTTGTACATTTGTTATTTGTGCCCATATTATCTTCAACATTTATTCTTATATTATTTGTTGTTTTATTATTAATAACCAATTTTTCTGAAGTAGATTCATCTTCAATGTATTGAACATCACTTCCTGTATCACATAAAAATGTAACTGTTTCGGTTGCATCCTTATTATACTAGAAGATGATACTTTGCCTTGATCATTCAAATTCGTATTTGATCCTTTTGTGCGGAAAAAAAAATAATATAGTATCAAAATTTATTTTAAGTAAAAATTAATTGAAGAATTTTAATGATATAATCTTTTCATTTATGTAAAAATAAAATAAATCAAAGAACATTTAAACAAATAAAAAATTACCTGCATCTCCAAATAAGGTAGGTATAGCATTTTCCTTTACTTTCAAAAAAATATCTAGACGATTTTCCCACATCACAGGAGCAAAATGCTCCTATAATGCATTAAAGATATAATTCCATTATCATTAAAAAATTTTATATTTATCAAAAAATAAATAATATTAAAGTAACATATCAGTTGTCAATGTTCAATATTACCTGACACAATGCAAAATGTTTATTAGGTGTCCAATTTTCCTGATTAACGTTTTTTATCCAAATTGCACATCTTTCAGGTTCTTTCAAAGGAAAGTAACACATTTTTTTTTTATTTTGCATTGAAGATGAGTTAGAACAACCTTTGGCTGCGCAACGAGGCATTTCAAATCTAAGCTAACAATATTGTTATACATGTATGTATAACACGTTAAAAAGTAATTAAAGACAGAAAGCATTAGTTAGGTAATTATATCTGATATTTAATTAACCTATTAACCTATCTCTTAACCTATACTTCTTATTTATTAATGAAAAAGCCTTCTTTCTTACTTGCTATATATATTATATTTGTAAAGTGTACATATGTACACTTGTATACATATAATATTACACTTACTTGTATACATATATGTACACTTGTATACATATAATATTTCAGCATCTTTCAGACTTCAGACTTGTATGTAAAAACCTTTTATAAACATCGCGAAAACGTTTCAAATGTTACGTTTCTATGTTATGTATTTTAGATGTACCAACGACGTTTTAGTGTTAATTAGAAACTTTTAGAAACTTTGAAACGTTTCTGAAACATTTCTGTTTAGTTTTGTGCTGTGTGGGATACATACCCAGCAAACACCAAGTTACATGTAACTTACATGTTAGTTGTAATTTCCTACGCAACAATGTAAATGTTATATAACACGTGTGTGTATAGCACACACACACGCGCGCGCGCACACACACACAGACACGGACATTCTTTTTAAATGCGAGTTTTCGACGCCTTTAAACATTCTGAACACATTGGCAGCGGCAACTAAAAGAAAATTTTCATGAAAACAAAGCTTCCTCTAGGAGGGAGAGAAAATAAGAACAACGTGCAATCTAAATGTTGCGCTTCTAGTAATGCTAGAGTAAATCTAATTGCGTTTCTTATTTATAGTCATGCTGAGTGCAACATGGCGTGAAGAAGAGCCGTATTTGTATGGTGGCCCTTTCGTCAATAGTTATGTCTTTTTGCAGCTTCATTTCCATTGGGGTAAGACTGATATGGACGGTAGCGAACACCATGTCGACGGTGGAAGGTTTTATTTTTATTATCTATGTTTATAAGTTCAATTTACGTGGCTTTTTAATTTAAATACATTTTCTCATAAAGTATGCCAATGGAACTGCACGCGGTACATTATAAAAGTAATTACGGAACTTAACTAGCGGCTCTTCGACAACATGATGGTGTCACTATATTGGTATATTTATTCCAGGTATTACAAATATGTATCTCTTTTATTTCGAATAAATTAATTCTATTACATAATAGTTCTATATTAGATTATTTTTCACACATTATATTTTAATATACGTTCTTAAATATGTGATTTTAAACTTCAAATAAGAAATACATATTTATATGTTAAATAAATAATAGGTATATATTTTAAAAATAATATTCTTCTATATTATTCAGCTACAGGCAGCTTCTAATCCGGCTCTGGATGATATCGTAAATACGTTACCCTTTATCCAAGCAGCTCATTCTTCCCTCCGTTTAATACCTTTCCCTATAACAAATATTATGATATGCTTTCAACGTGATTACTTCGTTTACACTGGGGCTCTTTAACCATAACAAATCTCAGAAATAGTGTACTTTGGTTAATAAGCAGAGAACCATTAGGAATATCCATTGATCAAGTAAGTTATGTCATATTATAGCAAATCTATCAATAAGCGGCCTAAACGATGATTAAATAAAATAATATTGTCATGTAATTAATTTATCTCATAAAAAATTTGATTTTATATTTTAAGATTGCCGAGTTTCGTACATTGTGCGATGAACGTAAAATGCCGATTTTGACAAATTGTCAGCCATTACAGGACAAAGGTAATAGAAACATTTTCCACGTATGCCCTAGTGAATCCAGATATGCTACGCTCCTGCCAATTTCACGTAATTTCAATGATAAAAATATTCGTAAAAACAATGACGATAGCAATGATAAACAATGATGCGCTGATTACATTACACATAATAATAATACTATTTATAAATTAACTATTGCAATTATATTATTTATGAATACAAATTGCGTTTAAATTCTTTTAGGTACCGTTGTTTAATTCATTTTACTCAGATTTTTTTTAAAGTCTTGTAGAGTATCGTATCTTGTGTAGAGTATATTTATTTCTTTTTCCTACGAAGCCTCTTAATCCTTTCCCTCTCGAGATCGCACTGCGGATAAAAAGAGGCGCAGTCGACTCCACCTAAGCCCAGAATGGATGCTTTCACAGAATCCAACATTGCCGACCATGGAGTCCTATATAACATTCTACCTGACAACCAACTCATGCCCAAGCTGAAAAAGAGGGTGGTGATGTTATCGGTTTCGGGATATAGCTTTAAATCCTCGACCATTGATATTGCGTCGAGTGATTTACGAGATGCAATTGGATGCAATAATAAGTTTATACCTCATTTTATGGGTAAGATTCATATAATTATTGTTACGCGATCTATTACCTCCAAACGGGAATCAAAATTCTGCGATCATCTTTAGTCTCCTTGGAATATTGATTATCTTCACATAGCATCCTGCGCAGACAATTACCGGAGTCTGCTTCGGCGACCATAGCTGCTTCGATGGACCTCAAAACGCGATAGGACAGCTCGTTCAAGTCCTTGTTGCTAATGACAGACGAGGAGAGAGAAATCGTGTGTCTCTTGATTCGCCTACTGCCAGTATTATCCTAAAATGTAATAGTATTTTGTGTGGCAAGTGTGGGAAACAACAAATTATGTCGCGCGTGAAGTTGCTGCATGAGCCGAAGGCTTATGGTGCATTCGTACGAGTACGAGTGTGAATGCACCATAAGCTGAGGCGAATGCGGCAACCTTACGCGCGACGTACAATTCGTTGTCTTCCGCACATGCCACATACAATATTTTTTGTAATGCCTGTCGCAAAAGTTCGATTTGAGATTAAAAAATTAATTGAAATTAAATTCAAATAAGATGGTTTTGCACTTTTTGACAATTCATCAAAATATGTCATTAAGACATTTTCCGAAAATAAGGTTGTATTTTTAAATGCTCTCCATTCTATAAATATTTTATAAATATTCATATATTTATCTCTCAATTTCTTCGGTAGTAAATTCTCTGTGGCAGATCCAGCTGCTTCTACGAATTTCTCCGGCGTGGACGGTCTTGGACACACTCGTTTTCTTTATCTATTTTATCCCTCTTGAATGATGACAGTTGTAACGAATTGACGTTTAGTCTCACGTGAATTTTTTTACGTTTAAGTTTGTTATGTCAGTCGAAAATCGAAAAAGAAAAACTATCAATCGTGCACTAGTGCAGTAAAGTAAATCATAAAGGTGCTATTCTTGCACTAGTGCGGTAAAGTAAGGCATACATTGAATCATTGAGAAATAAGCCACTTTCCGCACGCTAAACAGCAATCGGAAATCAAACTTTCGCTACAGGCGTTGCAAAAAATGGAAGTTACAAGTGCGGCTCCTTATTTAATGAATTAAATATTTTTATTAAATACATACTTATAATATTAAAATTAATATATATATATATTATAATACATATTAATATTAATTATATATTAGTAATAATATGATATATATTAATTTTAATTAATATTATACATATAATGTTAAAGAGATAATAGAAAATGATAGAACTTTATCTTGTAAATAAGTTTCTTTTTAATACCATTGTGGCACTCATACAAAGCTGAATGATGAACAGTCCGAATGCTAAAAATGCAAGTGCGGTGAGTGCGATTTCGAAGAAATCCTTAATCGACAGTTCGTGGCCCTTTCCCTTGAAATAGGAGGGTTTATGTTCCTCTTCTTGATGCTCATGGTCATGATGATGCGACGGATAATAGTACTCTTCGTGAATGGATGGAAATAAGTCACTATGATGTCCAAAGTCGCTATGATGATGACCAAACAAAGGTCCGTAATGGAGGGCATGATGACCCGTCGACGATAACATCATATCATCTATTCAGTGGAATATGTATGTAAATATCATGTCTCAACAAGTCTGTTATGCAGCGCATAAGCTTCTGCAATCTACCTTCATGGGACGGTTGATAGGCGCCCAATTTTCCATTCGATGGCACAGGAGCTTGCATCGCGAATCCCGTCACCTCACCATCGAACTCCTCAATGTCGTCGTCGCGGTCGTCGTGCTGGACATCTTGTTTCTTTTTTATTTTCTTGCGGGGGGCATAGTGTCGATACACGTCGTTTAGTGTCGTTGTTCTATTATAGATATGTTAGAAATTAAAGAAAAACTTTGTTATATATTGTCTAATAGTATTTTGTAGAACATTACAGTGAAATTAGAAAGATGATATATTTCCAAATTAGAACGTACTTATTAAGCATGCACCTCTCAAATATCTTTAATTAAACTTTAATAAAAATTGAATTAAATACTTGATTTTTTAAAAATATTTTATGTTAAACATAAAAAATTTCTAATAATTTGTTAAATAAAAATAAATTTTAAGTTTAAAAAATATAGTAAAGAAATTAGCTTTTTTTATCCCAAATGTACAGTATGTTGTTTTTGATATGTATAACATTTATCCATATGTTATAAGTATCTTTAATTATATGTATAAATATTTAAATTATAAAATTTAGAAACTCTTTAATTCTATATGTTTACCGATGTAGCCAGTTTTTATATTTAGAGCTTCTTTCATCAGCCAAAAGTTTATCGTGTATTGTAATATTGTCGCCGCCTAAGAAGTTGTGTTGATGCAAATTGTCAGTTGACTCTGGATGTCGCTTAATTCTAGGCGTGCTCACTTCCTTGAAGATTTCTTCCACCATGTAGCCATGACAAAGATACTCATTCATTTTTTTGCTAATTTCATATATAGATTAATTTAATATCAATGTTGTACATACCTATAGATTTTTAGTTTGTTGATTCTCACAATCAGATCGGATCGCACGTTAACATTTACCTATGATACTCCATCTCGTTTAACGTGCTGTCAAAACATCCATCCACAGTTTCGTTTGCCACTGTCTTAGAAACACTATTTTTTTATTGATCGCTAAATAAAAACGATCCAGGTAAAAGATCCGCGGAAAGTATGTCGTTTTGATTTATGCAAAACTCGTTGCCATCATCGAAGCATTCTTGTGCCGATATTGTACAAATTACGAAAAACATTTCGAAGAGATATATTATTTTGTAAGTTCGTAATGAACATTTTTCACCACGTTCTGACAAATATTCTAGTGCCATTCCAATTGTGCCACGGGAGTTGTCACTGAAACGCGGAGATGACTGTGACTGAAGACGAGGCGACACGCTCTTGTAACAATTCGCTTGTCTGCTAGAAATAATTGCTTTAACCGTAACATTTCCTGGGCTGCGTTACAACAGTTTTATTTGCAGTTTCAAGTACAAGAAAAAGAATTTTGAGTGCATCTAGTTGTAAGTACAATAATTAATAATTTTCTAAAGTTGTTGATAATGTTTGACAGTTAACGAGAGAGAATGGGGAGGAAAAGGCCGGTTTAATGATAAATAACTAAATTATTATAAATGTAGAAATATCTAATATATTTAATAAATTTTAATCTATAGCAAGTTTATGCACTAGATAATATTATAAGTAGAGAGAGATTAACATTATCTTTAAATTATATAATTTACGTAAAAAAGAGATAATCAGAAAAACTGTATTACCTATCTAAGTTAATTTTTTAGAATTTGAATTGTTATTAGAAAGACTAAGAAGCTGTAAAATAAAATTATACGATCAAACGAACTTACCTAAGTGATGTTCGATCGTGATTATGCTAGTCGTCTTGTCCGAATAGATCAATAGGTAGTAACGCCAGTTGCTCGATCCATCACAGTTTTTAAATTTCCGCTCAAATTTTGTGCCCCCATCTATAGAGGGCAGGTCCGTTTCCTCATGACCGCATTACATTTGAAAGCTAACAAATTGCATATCGAATAGATCCACCGGGTTGGGAATAAAAGGGTGGGTTGGATCTATTCGGACAAGACGACTAGCATAATCACGATCGAACATCACTTAGGTAAGTTCGTTTGATCGTATAATTATGCTGCGTCGTCTTGTCCTCTAGATCAATAGGTAGTTGTTTAAATTTGGATGCAATTTGTATTTGAATACAACTCTTAGAACTTAGGCTACTAGTAACAGAGACTTTGTCTTAACTCTAGACTTAAACTTATACTGAATTAACAATAGATCTAGCCACACTTGTATTTTCCATTACTGGCCGGTTATAGAATCGTGCAAACACGCTCGATTTCGGTGTCCAGCCTGCTGTTTTTCGAATCGTTTCAATGTCTACCTTTCTACGAAATGCTGCCGATGTAGCGGCATGTCTTGTACTATGTGAGCCAAATCTATCTATGTCTATTCCACTTTTGGCCATTACGTTTTTAAGCCACCTACTAACTGACTGCGTTGTCGCAACCCGATGTGGCTTTTTATATGTCAGCAACAACCTATCTTCGTTCTGAACTCTAATACCTGCCGAGCGTCCTATGTAGTGACATAGCACGGTTGCCACACATAAACGCGGTTGATCTTTGAAGAACGGTAACTGTAACATCGGTTGGGTCCTTCTTGGACCTGATGTCTTTATTCGATCTGATATTTTTATTCTTATTTCTGTTCCTACCTTCCTAATATTACTGATTCTTATCTTTGTAAGTGTTTGTACTCTTTGTGCTGTAATTAAAGCCAACAACATGACTAGTTTCTTAGTTAATAATTCCAGCGATAGTGTCTCGTGAGGACAGAGCGTCTTTAAATAAACTAATACTTGGTCAGGATCCCAAATTTCGTCGTATTTCGGAGTCTGAGGCCGTAAATTCGCTACACCCCGAAAAAATCTTTTAATAACCGGGTGTTGTCCTATTTCTCCCCCCACGATCAACGCTAGGGCTGATCGGTACGAATTTAGTGTCCCGTATGTTCTTACCCGACTTAGGCAACGCGTTAAGAATTCAAGAACTCTCACGACCAACACTTGAAAAGGACAGATCTTCTTTTCTTGGCAGAAGTCCCACCATAATTTTAATGGTTTCTGATATTGTTTAATTGACCCATCCGATAAAGATGCTATCATTACTGGAATTGAATCTTGAGGAACGCCTTTTAAGACAAACGCTTGCCCGATAATCTCCCTGCAACCAGGGAAAGCGACGCTCGTAACGGATGATGTTGCCTGCAATTATCAATTAATAAGTCCTTCTTTGGGGTGAACCTAATCGGTTTTGTAACAAGTAATTTTTTAAATAGGGGGTACCACGACTGTGTAGGCCAAAAGGGTACAATCAGAACAACTTCTGCCTTCTCAGAAATTATTTTTTTAATCGTTCGCAAGATAACCGCGAACGGGGGAAAAGCGTAAAAATATAGGTTAGTCCATGGTACCGTAAACGCGTCTACCGCCCATGCTTCTGGATCTCTATGCCAGGAGATAAATCTTTTGCATTTTGAATTCACCTGCGAAGTGAACAAATCTATATCGAAGTTTCCAAATGACGATACTACTCTTTTGTACGCCCAATCCGCTAATTCCCACTCGGTTTCGCTCTGTACGACTCTCGATTCTATATCTGCGTCTTTATTATCGCTAGAACTAATGTAGGATGCAAAAATCCACAGGTTTCGGGCTTCGCACCATTGCCAAATTTCTTTAGCTAACCCTGACAACTTCGGAAACTGAATACTGCCCATTCGGTTTATATACGACACTGCTGTTGTATTGTCAATGCGTAATAATATTTCACACGAGAGTTTATCTTTAGCGAAGCATTTTAACCCATAAAATACGGCCTTTAACTCAAGAAAGTTCCCAGCAAACCAGTATGTAACTGTTATATAACTTAGGGAGCACATGGAAAGAACAATGTTATATTTCGTGGTTATGTAGATGAGACGTAAGTGTTACATAACTTTAAGAGCATTTTAGACAAACAAAGTTATATTTCTTTATTACGTATATAACTTATAACAGTTATTTCAAAATGTAATATAACACACACGTAACTTGAAATACATAACATAAATATAACAACTGTAAACTGTCAGAAATATAACGAATATTATGTTACTGATACATATAGAATATATTATTACAGAAACGTAGTATATTCTAATATAAAAAGATTTTCTCTCTCCCTCTCTTCGTCTTTCTTCCGTTGCTTGTCACGTGTATACACGTGTCACTAATGCAATATGCATCAGCGATTATTTTGAGCATTTTTATAATCTTCAATTGTCTTCCAGTCTACCGCATTATGTTATAATATAATGCAAGCAAGATAGCCCGCGCTTTTGCCATATCCTTGTCCGGTCATACCACCGTCAGATGCGTACGCAGCGGCAACTTGACCAGCGATTGGTCGACAATCACGTCTCTGACGAGGTAGCTGCGTATTGCGGTGTCGCTGTGAATATGCGCGACACGATTGGTCGATGGTAACGCCGAGATGGCACGCGAACTGCTTCGTTGTTCACGCGGCAATTCCCTTGTCTGTATCGTTGTCGGTAGTCAGTCCAACAGTCCGAGAAGTCCTACGTCGTAAATAATAGTGCGTGTCGCAGTTCATAAATAGCGTGTCATACTTTGTACGTCGCGTACAGTTGCGTAAGCCAGTAATCCAGTGTAAAGCCTCTGTAGTCAGCCAGTCATTCGTAAGCTGGTCGTAAGTTGCACGTGTGCAACTTGACGTGCCACACGTGGCCATTTTTCAATATCGTCGCATTACATATTATTCTAGCTATCCGGACTCAGAGTTCTCATATAATATTGTTTATCAAACTTACAAGTAGTGCGTGACTGTGTGCAGCAATTTGTCGAATCAAGCACGTCAAAAGGTGCAGAGAAAATTACTCGAGAAATTGAAAATTTTTGCCGGTAAGTACTTAGATTCTTTTATCGATATTCTTTGAATATCTCAATGTCTTATTTTATATCTCCTTTTTAGTTATTGATTTTAGTCGTGGCATATTCCTCACAGAGAAATATACACATTACCTGCCTACATAACCTCTGTTGGAAAATCGATTTCTAATTCTATTTAAAAAGGTGGACGAAATCATTAAATAGTTGGAATACTCGTCAGTAAAAAGGTAATTAGGGTCATTTACTCTTTTCACCTCTACTTTCAACTTTTTATTTTAAAATTAGTTTTGGATTGATTTTTTTTTGTGTATTAATTGTTTCGATGTAATTTGTATCTAATAAGCATAAATAATATTATTTTGTTTACATTTCAGAGTGCGCTTCTGTAAAGTTATATAATCGATAAGTACGTCATATATATATATATTCTTTTTGCTAATTGTTTCAAAAATAGTTAGGTTTATGAATAATTATGTCACGCAAAGATTTCTCTGATTTATCCCAGCGCCAAAAACGAAGAATTATATTGCGCGATAGTAACGAATTAAATGTTTTTGGCCTCCAAAGTATAGAAAATACTCTTTCAGAAGAAAGAGATAGTACAAGTATTAATAATGACTGTAATTTAGAAAATGACAATGCAAGTATTAATAATTGTAACTTGGATATGAGTTTCAATTTTAATGAAGATGAATCAGATTGTACGAACAATGATTTTCACAATTTATCATCACTATCATCAGAAGACACTTTAAATATTGACAATTCTGTACATAATGATTTACTTAATGATTTAAGATCTTGGGTAGCTAAACACAATATTAGTCACAGTGCCGTGAATGATATATTAAAAATTTTGTTAAGAAACAATTTAAACGTTCCATTTGCTTGTAGAACATTAATGAAAACACCACGTAATACATTGTCACAAATAATAAAAATGAATGACGGAAAATATGTTCACTTTGGACTAGCAGAAGGTTTGAGACATTCGATTAAAATATATTTCCAAACATATCTAGCAGAACTAAAAGTAAATTTTAATATCGATGGTTTACCAATATCAAAAAGTTCAGGTAGTCAATTTTGGCCGATCTTACCCAGTGAACACACTTTATAACGTCAATATAACATAGAAGTTACAAGTAATATCACAATGTTATTCTTGTGATATATAAGGGCTACATAACATGGAAATAACATGCAATGTAACATTTGTTATATGCAGGTATAATAACTGTTATACATTTTTTTGGCGTTACAGTTATGTAACAAAAATTGTGTAATTGTTACGTAACACGCTTGTATCAATGTTAGTATAACTGGTAATATTCTGGTAATATTAATGGAGTGTAACGGAATAACATATAATGTAACAATATAAGACTGTTGATTTGCTTACTGCTCACATTTTTCTATGTGCCCGGGCTCTTAAACCCTGCATTGTTCTATTTTGCTAGAGCTAATAATGGTCTGCGCGTTTCATAAAAAATTTTATAATATAATATAATTTTTTATTTGAAAGGTTTAATTGTGCAGAGGCTTTTTAGTTTGCCTTAAGGCAAAAATTATAATTTACAAAATACATAATTTATAATTAATAATTATTAATAATTTACAAGATATTTATAATTTATATGATTAATTTATATAATCCGGGTATCTATCCGTATCGGTAAATAACGTAATCATGATGCATATTACCATCACATATGGTAATGTCGCGGGTGTCGTGTTGTGAGTTGTGAAGTTTCTAGAGGGCCGGAGCGAGAAGAACAGCAGTGAATCGAGTTTAACTTTTTCCGCGCGGCAAGCATTACCGCGTTTTGTGTGCCGAGCTATTGACAACGTGAGAGACTGAGATATAATATCCTTTGTTTTTTGGCAACGTGTAGGACAGCGTCTTAAAGTACAAAGGTATGTATAATATGGTAGTGTCGATAGAATATATTTTATAAAAATCGCGGAGAATTTGGCTCTTTTAAGTGTTGAAATCATATAATCGTTTTTTTGGCACATACAGAAAACGTTATGGGAATTAATTATAATATTTTTCGCAATTTTGTGAGATTTAATGCGTTCAGGTAGCGCATACATAATCACATAACCTCAATTTGACCACATTTATAATTTGAGTTATATTAAAAATGTATACTCTTTATTTCTCAGCATATATGCTGAGACGGTAGACGTTTGCAGCCACACTATAAACATATAGAGAAGATACACACGTACATATGAGTCCACGTCCGTGTACGGCTTACGCTCTTAGTGGCTGCAAAACCGTTTGCCGTCTGGCATCTACATGTTTCTCATTGTCAGTCAATTTTATAATTAGTTACATCTCAGCAAATAATAATCCTGATAATTTTTTCACAGATCCTCCGCGCTTGCTGTGCGAGAAACAACCTCTGGTGATACATATATTGTAGATGATTTTGCATCAAAAAGTGAAAGACGTTGATGAGATTGTGTCAATAATTTACAATTGTAAAGGACAATTTACAGAAGCTCGCGTTATTAATCAGGTACGTGTGTAGTAATAATTATAAGGCAAATGGACGTAAAAACTATATTGTCTCTTTGTGTCATTTCGTTGTTGGTTCCACATTCGTAAACAGATTAGCTCAAGTCTATAGTATAGTTATCACCCTATTATTATCTAACCTTGTATTTTGTGGCTTCCAAATAGCCAAAGTTGGAAGCTAGTCGCATTTGCATAAACTATTATAGATTGTAAAACAAATATTATATACTTGGGCAATCTGGATTTCTATATATTTTTGTTTTTGAATTGCATCTATTATACGCTACTACACACTGCCGTATTCTGATTCGTACACTGTTACAAATACTTACAATTTCTTTTTAGTTAACTAATAATACCAATAAATGCTTTCTATTATTGTCATAATAGTAGTGTAACTAAAGGCAAATTACAGAGAAAACTGTTGATATTTGAAACTATTATCATTTCTTTATTTCTCTTAATCTTACAGATTTTCCAACTGTAATTGAACTTAATATCCTCAATATTATATATACACCTGCACTACCTTTCTATCCATTATAAGTTTAAATTTATGAAACTGTTGGTATTTGAAACTATTATCATTTCTAATTTCTCTTAATCTTACAGATTTTCCAACTGTAATTGAACTTAATATCCTCAATATTATATATACACCTGCACTACCTTTCTATTCATTATAAGTTTAAATTTATGACATTAAGTATTTTTTACTGTAGTAAAAGTAGTAGTAAACGTAATAGTTTTACTTAGTATTTTTTACTTTTTTCAAAAATGTCAAAAGATATTTCCTCGTTATCTAAACGTAGAAAAAATCAATTGCTCAATGCACAAATCGCACAGTACTTGACAGATCACAATCAGCCATCTGCTTCTCGGGTTACATCAGATACAACACCTTTATCTCATAATTGCCACATCGATCGTGTCAGTCCACTCAATTATTTAATTGCCAATGAGATACACAATAACGATCAGTTATCAGTTTCTTCCACGGATTTTGATACTCCTATAACTCAAAGCAATGTCTGTATTTACACGGACGATGCTGCTGATATTGGGACAAATCGTATAACGGAAGCGGAAAGTCCCATACATTCGGAAGTTCACCAATATTCGTCAAGTGACTCTAGTAATGAGTCCTTCGTCGAAACTAATTATGACATTCCAAATAGTGTCAATATGAGTTTAGCGGACCAATTGCGCTGCTGGACTGTACAAAATAACGTGCCACACAGAAACGTAAATGCATTGTTGAAAATTCTTTCTTTGTATGGTCATTCTGATTTACCAATAGATGTTCGAACTCTTATGAAAACACCTCGAAATGTGTCGTACAAGATTCAGCCAATGAATGATGGCTATTACGTGCATTTCGGACTAACAGATGGACTGAAACGTTCGATTGCAAAGTACTTTCAAGTTATCCCTTATAAAATAGAAATAAATATAAACTGTGACGGTTTACCTCTGTTTAAAAGTTCGCGAGCTCAATTTTGGCCAATTTTAGTATCAATCGAAACTGATTTCTACACGGAGCCTATCGTTGTTGGCATATACTATGGTGACAAGAAACCTGCTGACGCTAATATCTATCTGAAAGAATTTATCATTGACATGACTGAAATTCTTGAAAACGGCCTTGATATTGATGGTCATAAGTGTTGTGTAATTATCAAAGCAATTGTTTGCGATGCACCTGCAAAGTCGTTTCTCACATATACGAAAGGTCACAATGGGTACTTTGGATGCTCTAAATGTATTCAAGAAGGAGATGTAGTGGGCCATCGCGTTACTTTTCCTGAAATAGATAGCGAATTAAGAACCGATCATTCCTTTCAACATCAACAACAGCCTGAGCATCATGTGGGTTATTCAGATTTACTATATTTAAATATAGGTATGGTTTCTCAAGTTGTTTTAGATTATATGCATCTTGTATGCTTGGGAGTTATAAAACGTCTTATTCAGTTCTGGGTTAAAGGCGCTAAAAATGTTCGACTTACTAACGAACAGCTGCAGGCTGCATCAGAAATTATAGTGTCAATGAAATGCTTTATAACTAAAGAATTTTGCAGAAAACCGAGAAGTCTTAACGATATCGATAGATGGAAGGCTACTGAGCTGCGTCAATTTCTTCTTTACACCGGCCCTGTGGTTTTGAAATCAGTTTTGCGGAAAGATTTATATAACCATTTTCTTTCATTGAGCGTAGCAATCCGTATTTTATTTGATCCTAAACTGTGTTTGGTTATGAATGATTATGCTCGATCTCTGTTGTGCTGGTTTGTTTCGCATTACGGAGAATTGTATGGTCCGGAATACATTACGTATAATGTACATAATCTCGTGCACCTTGCTTCTGATGTAACCCGATTTGGCTGCTTAGATAAATTCAGCGCGTTTAAATTCGAAAATTGTTTGCAGGCAATAAAGAAACAGGTTAAGAATTCGCAAAGACCATTACATCAAATCGTGAATCGTATAACAGAAGAAAATTCTCTACCTATTCAAACTCAATATCGCAAATCGTATCCAATCGTACACTATTCAAGGTCTGCAATGAAGATCAAACGTCTCGAGTTTGATGGATTTTCCATCTCAACAGAAGATTATGAGAATTGTTGCCGATTGAATAATGATTCGATTTTTATCGTAACAAAAATTTTCAGCGATAATAACGTTTTTTACATAAGAGGTAATAAATATAGCAACACGAGATCACTTTTTTCAGTGCCGTGCGATTCTGAGAAATTTGGCATCTCCCTGATCAATGAAGGATCTATATCTGAACGGATTACATTGTTAGCATCGCAAATACAGAGAAAATGCTTGAAATTGCAAAATCCTGAAGAAACCACCTCGAGTGTAGTGATCCCTTTACTGCAATATAATTATTGACATTTAGAATCCAATCCAATAAAAAAGATCATTCCTCGTATTTTTCAAATCCCTTGCTGCAATCTCATTCTTTCTTGTTCCATTTCCTCTTGTTTTATTCCCTCTTGTTCCATTTTGAAATTACCTCGTTTTCACTTACGGTTGGTGGTAGACATGGCGTATGCAGTCGTAATATTCAAAGCTGACAACGAAGTTTCTGAGGTACCATCTAATTGGCTTGAAACAAATGAAACAAACGAAGAAACGTTATGTTGGTGGCCGGTACATTGCAAAAACGCCAGTACGCTAATAGCAAAAAGATCTGAACCAGATAAAAAGTCGTGGGATAAGTTGCCTGTTGCCATCGAGAAATATTGCAGTAAGGGTATACTTCTTTATCATAGAATAAAGGAACATCTGCGATATTTTTATTTATAATAAATACTTTTTGCAGCGTCTTATGAAAAGGCTCGAAAGGTCGCGGAGGATGCAAATTATGCAACTACTGATGATGACCAACTCGGGAAAGGACGCAGACAAGTGATGCCCATACGAAAATCGAGCTCCTCATCCGAAGATGCCGAAAATGAAAATCAATGTAAAACTTTGAAGCGGATAAAGGCACGAGAGCCGCGTAAGTTCTAAGTATCGTATATTCTGATTTAACAAATTTTTTGAAGATTGTTCGTCGTCTTCTATTCTTCGAATGTCACAAGGGGAGTCTATATAGCGTATTTTCTCCTGTTTAAGGGGGGAAACCACAGTAGAGCACGAAAAAGTAAGGCTATTTTCGGGAATTTTTTTTGGGTCAATGAAATGATGAATCAAAAATCTGTAAAATGAGCAGTATAATATCATAAACGAACTACAATTTAAAATTTTTTGACGCATTTTTATTACAAAATGGCGGCTGTGCAGCACTTGTCCTGTGGCGCCTATTTTTACAGGAGGGCCCATGGGCGGACATCTACAGTCCGTAATTTTTGACCTGGAACAAAAAATGAAAGTTTTTTAGGTTCTATATATAAATAGGTATGGAACTGCGTAGGATTTTTTCGATATGTTAATTTTTCGCAAAATGGCGCACGTTTTAAGAAAAACTTGCAAATGTAACCAAAAAAAAACGCCATAAAATTGTTGATAAAAAAAAAACCATATAATATAAAAAAAAAACCCTACGCAGTTCCATACCTATTTATATATAGAACCTAAAAAACTTTCATTTTTTGTTCCAGGTCAAAAATTACGGACTGTAGATGTCCGCCCATGGGCCCTCCTGTAAAAATAGGCGCCACAGGACAAGTGCTGCACAGCCGCCATTTTGTAATAAAAATGCGTCAAAAAATTTTAAATTGTAGTTCGTTTATGATATTATACTGCTCATTTTACAGATTTTTGATTCATCATTTCATTGACCCAAAAAAAATTCCCGAAAATAGCCTTACTTTTTTGTGCTCTACTGTGGTTTCCCCCCTTAAACCCATTTCGCAATTTGCACTTTTTACAATTTGATTGAACTTGAAATCTCTATGAATTTCAAATCCTTCCGTATTATCTCTTGCGCATTCCAAGATGAATTTGTTTGTAAATTTTTGTGCAGAAATTTCGGTGATGGTTTTACAATATCATGTCTACACACACACGCACACGCATACACACGTGACAATGAAACATCATCAAAAATCAAATCTGGATTTGCAGGTCGAAACATATTATTAGACCTGCCACCGATTCCAAACAGCTCTGGTGAGACATCAGAATCTGTAAGATTTGAATATTCGCACGACGTCGCAGAGGCAACAAAATCAAAACAGGTCACAAAGTCGCACGATGTCATAAGGGTAGCGCGACCTAAAGAGACAGAAGCATGTGAAAAGGATAACACTGTTTTAAGCTGTGAGAACAACGGTACTTCTCAGTTTCAAGCCGTAAGTAGTTGCAATGTTAATTATAAATATTGTCCATTTAAATTCAAATTTTTATTAACTTTTTCCGAAAAGTAGAAAAAATTAAGAGAATTGAGTCAGATGAAAAGCATAAGAATCATATGAAATGTATGCATTGTACAAGAAAATCTCATTTTTATGAGTTACAAAATAATTTTTATTTAAAAAGTATAATGTTATACTAATAAAATTGTATTGAATTATATATATTGTTGATATTATGTTATCAAAAAGTGAGTGATGATATCTTGTGCTGTGCTATATAGGAGACCAATGCGACATCGACAAGGAAGCGGAAGACGTGGATGACCCATACATGACGATTCCGACTCCAGTTGCGACGCCAACAACCCGCAAGAAAAAAAATTTTTCTGAAGTTTCAACACTTGCCAAAAAGGCCTTTGATGGCATGGAAACGACGGACCGTAGTCCGGAAGGTAAAACCTATTGGACTTATTGGACCTTTACAAAAGGAACATTGAAATACTTTCGAGATATTCTCTATCATTTATTCTGATGTAGAATATTCAAGAATAATTATTCGGATGCTCGCGTCGATTCAAGTAGAACTACGAGAGCTTCATCAGAAAGTCGACCGTGGAAAACCTATGCTTTCAGGAAATATTAACCTCGTAACGCCTCTTCTGCCATTAAAGTCAATCGCGGAGATTGAAGCCTTCGAGAATAAAATCCATGAAAATCCAGAACTGAAGAAACAATTCGTAAGTAAATTCTTTAAATATCCCACGAAGAGAGATCAATTTTTGTTGAAACTGTTGCAAGTATAGTAATAATCTTTCTATTGCAGAATACGTTTGTACAGAAAATCGGAGGTCACACAGCGCGTGAGGACATCCAAAGAACTTGCACAAAGGTCTTTACAAATTCCTGCGCAGAGTTGTGTTCATGGAAAGGACGGAAGGAAAACTTTTGCATTGAAGGTCTTTGTATTATTAAAATAATGCAAGGTGAGTGATAATCTTGAGATTTTAGCACCAGAAAATGTCATTTTAACGTTGTTTGATAGGGTTTCTCCTTTTCTATTGTCCAGTTTTTGGCAGAAATGTTGACAATAATAATGCTCTTGCTGCAAACAAACAGTTCAATAATCTACATAATAATTATAATAGTTAAGAATAGGTACGTTTTCCCAGTTAGCGTTGCCGATATCGGTTCGAAAAAGTAACTCTTTTATAGAATTGTTTTGATAATTTTTTGCAATGCTATTTGAAAGGGTTTAAAAATTTTTCGTTCCGTGGTAATATTGTAGAGAATTTTAATTTTTGCCTTAAAAAAAATTTCAAATTATTGTCGAATTTTTTCAAGTTTTTGTTACAGAAATTTTATAAATATATTTTTACAAAAGTTATATTTTGAGTTTAATTTTTAACATTTTTTACTAACATAAGAACTGTGTGTAGTATTGAGGCTGTTGCAAACATAGCTGGTTTTTATTTTTAAAAAAATAATAATTTACACTATAATCGTTTTATTATCTCAATGTAAATAGAATAGAATACAAAATAATTGGTTAATTTACCTCGTCCAAATGTTTATCATAATAATCCCAATGTTAGAAGTTAGCCCCGTCAACCCAAATAGATCTAACTTTATTGCGATTTATTATTGAGTTTTTAGATGTTTCATACATTTTTACATCATTAATTATAGTAACTTTGTTCACAGATGCTATTTTGAATACATATCCGGCAACGAAGGAAATTGAATTTGAAGAGATTGTCGCAGAATGGTTCCGGTTTGCTAAACAACGACGAACTCGAACAGCAGAAAAAGATAGGAAAAAATTAGAAAAAAGAAAGTAAAGACAACGAAGCAAGACATACTCTTTCATGGTTACAGGAGTCTTCTTTAGATACAAGATAAGATACTTATTCCTATAATTGTCACATAACGTACCGTGGAAAAATGTTTGTTTTCTGTCAAAAAGTCTTTTTCATTTCTTTTTTTATTCATAAACATAATTATTAATATCTAAACAATTGAAGAAACTTACGAATTTGATCATATAACGTACCGTTGAAAAATTCTTTTGTTTTTTGTCAAAAAGTTCTTTTTATTTCTTTTTTTATTCATAAACATAATTATTAATATATAAACGATTGAAGAAACTTACGACGGAATTTAAAAACAGTCTGCACCGGAATTGCTGTGCTGTAAGTTTCTGTCTGCCTTCTGGCACGCGCAGTATAACTTTGATTGAATCGAAGGTCCTCTTGTGCCTTATAGGCGACCTTCGCACGAAAACATCTGCTAACCTTAACGAATGATGCAATTGCGTAACATTAAGTATAAATAATTAATAATAAATGGGTTTAGTGTAACGCGATAAAGAGCTGGTGTGAGGTATTATGTAACTGTGATAGCGACACTGCAATAACTAATTACGTATTACTTGATCACGGTCATAATCACAGCTCGGTATCTAGTCGATTAGTATCTATTAGTCGCCCTATTAGTATCTAGTCAATAGGCGAAGTTTGCAGAAAATGCAAAAGATGTTCCTAATATAAAACATATGTTCCTAAATGTTTTAAGAGTGTTACACATTTTGATACTATATATTGATTTAATACACATTATATAAATTATTTTGTTTGGTGTAATAAATATATTTTATTAATAAACGGTAATTGTGAATCAATATACTTTTATTTAATTTCCGTAATGCGCTTATTGTCCCAATATAACTGTACCATTACAGTTATTCTAATATTATATTGCCGTAAATATAATAGCAGTGTCACAATTAGGTTAACCGTTATATTCCATTGCAATATTGCAGTTATATAGCAGTTATCATATTTGTTACGTTACAGTCACAGTAACTGTTATGCAACAGCTAGATAACATGTTACATAACATGTTATATTGCTGAGTCGGAAATTGTAACTTACACGTAAGTTGCATGTAACTTCTGGTTTATTATATAACCTGTTATATTCGGTTACATTGCTGCTATATTACTGTGTTTAATGGGTTAGGTGCTATAGTTGCAGATTTTTACACTGAACCATTTGTTATAGGCATTTATCATGGTAATACAAAACCAAAAGATGTCGATGTTTTTCTAAAACCATTTGTAGAAGAAGCAAAACCTATTTTTGATACCGGTTTGAATATAGATGAAGTGATTAATCGTATTAAATTAAATGCTATAATATGTGACGCTCCAGCAAAATCGTTTATTTGTGGTATTAAAGGTCACACAGGTTATTTTAGCTGCACTAAATGTATACAAGAAGGTGAATTTATTCACAATAAAGTCGTATTTTTAGAACAAAATTCAACCTTAAGAACGGATCAGTCATTTCAAAGTAGACAGCATGAAGAACACCACGCTGAAAAATATTTAACTCGACCAACCATTATAGAGACTTTAGACATTGGAATGGTTTCATGCGTTCCTGTAGACCCTATGCATCTTCTTTTTTTGGGTGTTGATAAAACAATGTTTCGATTTTTTATTAAAGGTTCAATAAATATACGATTGACTGCCGTTTTATTAGATAAAGCCCAACAACGTAACAACAAATTAAAAATGTATATACCCATAGAATTTGCACGTCGTCCAAGGGATTTGCTGGATCTAGATCGGTGGAAAGCGACCAAACATAAACTTTTTTTACTGTATACAGGAATAATTATAACAAAAAATGTGCTACCTAAGAAACTGTACATACACTTCACCTGTCTATGCGTTGCTGTACGAATTGTATCGGATAAACAATATAAGCATTTGCTTGATTACGCACAATCTCTTTTTGAATACTTTGTTCGGAAATTCCGCGAGTATTACGGAGATCAATACGTATCACACAATATGCATAATTTACTGCATATATGTGAGGATGTTAAACGGTTTGGTACAATCGATTCTTATTCTGCTTTTAAATTTAAAAATTATTTGTATACAATAAAAAAATCGTTAAAAGTTAGTGGCAAACCTCTAGAGCAAATAGCTAACAGAATTATAGAAAAGAGAAACATTGAAAAAAAATTTTTAAATCCTTTAAAAGATTATCCAGTAATTCATTACAATAAAAATAAGACAAGAGTGAAGATGGTAGAATTTGATGGATTTATCTTATTGTCCAAAAATAGCGATAACTGTTGTATTCTGTCAAACGATACAATTGCTACAGTAAATGATATTTATTTAAAAAATAATATTCTATACTTTAGAGTAAAGCAACATCTCTCTATTAAACCATTCTTTACTTCTCCGTGTAATTCAACGTTGGTAGGAATTTATGACTTATCTGGCAGTGAAGCAGATTTGTCATGTACAACTGTTACAGCTGACGAAATTTCACGTAAATGTTTAAAAGCTGATAATGTTATGTCTTCTGATGATAATTCAAGTATAGTTATTAGCTTATTGCATTAATTCCATAACGATAGCCATATCAATATTTAATCCATAATGTCTGTGTTCGTTGATTACATTAATATAATGTATTTGTTCTTGTACTATTTATACACTTTGTGCAATTTATTTTATAAATATAAATACATATATATACATATATCATATGATTGTACTGAAGATATCACTGTGAGTCGAAATGAGCCTTCCGTATGCGGTTGTACAATTTCCCAACGAAGGGACGTACTCCGAAATTCCGACTGTATGGCTTACAAAAGATTGTACTCAATGTAGATGGCCACCAACTAAGAATGCTACCTTCCTTATTAAAAGAAGCAGTCCACCAAAGGCTGACTGGTTACTTCATGATGTCACAGTAGAATGCTACTGTGGTAAGCATGCTTAATTATTTTAAATATAAATTATAAAATATGCAATATTAATACAAAGAATTTAATATTTACAGAAACTTTAGAAAAGGCACGGAATAAAGCAGAAGATAGTCAGTATGTAACTTCTTGTGATGAAACCAGAGGGCGTGGGAAAAGAATTGTACACGAAAAACAATTTTACGATACATGTGTTACCAGAGAGAACTCTGATGATACTACCGATGACAATATGGATGACAATTGCGGTAATTTAATTTTACCAAATTATATTTTATTTCTATTGCACTAGAAACCAAAGTTCTCCTTTCAAAAATAATATTTTTGTATATTTATTTTAATGTTGTGTCAACGATTTAGTGAAACACACACTGCTCATACTCTACTAACTTTCATCACATTTTATAGATCCGCCTCCGCAATTAGGTGAGACTCCACAGAAGAAGTTAAAAAAAGATAAAAATCGGGATTTATCCGGAAAAGATTCTTTGTATGACAAACAAATCTCATATAAAAAACAATACTCAAATAAAAAAGTCTCACAAACTGCCACCAAAGAAAACAGTTCACTGTCTTGTAAACCACAAAGACAGATAATTGATCCACTACAAGATCCACTACAATTAGATCCACGACAAGAGGAACAGTTTGATGATCCTAATGAATCGTTGGAATTTGAAGAAATTAATATACAATGTAAGTTTAAAATTATTTTTTTAGACTATTAATTAAGGATCTTATTTAACGTTTTTTTTTAAAAAATAATATTTTTATATATTTATTTTAATGTTGTGTCAACGATTTAATGTGAAACACACACTGTTCACACTCCATTAACTTTCATGACATTTTATAGATCCGCCTCCGCAATTATGTAAGACTCCACAGAAGAAATCAAAAAAAGATAAAAATCGGGATTCATCTGGAAAGGAATTTTTGTGTGACAAACAATTCTCACATAAAAAACAATCCTCATATGGAAAAGTCTCACAAACTGCCACCAAAGAAAACCGTTCACTGTCTTGTGAATCACAAAGACAGATAGTTGATCCACCACAATTAGATCCACGACAAGAGGAACAGTTTGATGATCTTAATGAATCGTTGGAATTTGAACCTGAAGATATTAATATACAAAGTAAAAGTTCAAAATTATTTTTTAGACTATTAAAAATCTTATTTTACCTTTACTATATCATTGTACACGTTGTAAGTATTTAATGTTTTAACTTACTGTGAGCATTTTCCAGCAAGAGACAGTTGATACAGTGTAACATATATGGTGAATTGTTTCATCGTTGTTATCTGTTATTATTACCAGGGTAAAATTAGTCTCTGTGTTATACTCTGTCATCTGTGTCTCAATTGCTGGAAAACGCTCTGTGTATCTTGATCAAGAGCAATATGGTAATAGAAAATTTATACATTGCTTTAATTTATTTTGTTTCAGAAAAGCTGATTCTAATTTGTGTGGAGACGTTAAAGTATGTAAAATGCATCGACAAAAGACTAAAAGCTTTACAAAGAGGCAATATTAATGTGGAAGACCCTATAAATATATTCGATGACATACTTCCGATCAATTCCATACAGAATCTTAAAAGTTTCGAGGAAAACATGGAAACTGCTGAAACCAGATCGAATTTTGTAAGTTAATTTTTAAATATTAATAATATATTCCAGATAACACGAGTCGTCTTCAAGTCATCCTCGATACATTCAGGATGTGCTAAAAGGACATGCCTGTATGTATTGAGGATGATCTAAAGACGTCTATGCTATCTGGGATTATAAGTAATAACCCAGCAAACACGGGTATATTACTATTATATTATTTTGATAAAACGAAATGTAACACGCAATATATCACGATTGTATCGTTTATGTACACGTTAGTGGTAATTTCGCACTTTTGTGAATTGCAATTATATAACGTGTTATGTAAGGCATACATAACGTGTATGCAATATACATGGTTCTAATAATTTCAATTGTTACACACTTGTTACAAATGTAAATATCAAAAATATCAATAAACTGCGTGTTTTAAATTAATTTCAAGCAACTAAATAAAATTTATTGATTAAGTTTTGCATGTAATTAATTGCAGAATTTAATATTTGTATAAATATGAAATTCTATAATTAATTACATGCAAAACTAATCAATAAATTTTATTTAGTTGCTTGAAATTAATTTAAAACACGCAATTTATTGATATTTTTTATATTTACATTTGTAACAAGTGTGTAACAATGCAATATTTTATTCTCAATTTAATATATAACACAATTCTATACTTTAAATTACAGATATAACTTTTCATTAAATTTACATACATATTACATAATCATTTGGTAACATCTTCGAAGATTATATTACAATATAATCTTCGAAGATGTTACCAAATGATTATGTAATATGTATGTAAATTTAATGAAAAGTTATATAACTGTAATTTAAAGTATAGAATTGTGTTATATATTAAATTGAGAATAAAATATTGCATTGTTACACACTTGTTACAAATGTAAATATAAAAAATATCAATAAATTGCGTGTTTTAAATTAATTTCAAGCAACTAAATAAAATTTATTGATTAGTTTTGCATGTAATTAATTATAGAATTTCATATTTATACAAATATTAAATTCTGCAATTAATTACATGCAAAACTTAATCAATAAATTTTATTTAGTTGCTTGAAATTAATTTAAAACACGCAGTTTATTGATATTTTTGATATTTACATTTGTAACAAGTGTGTAACAATTGAAATTATTAGAACCATGTATATTGCTCTAAATTTAATAATAGACAACAGTAATTATATATGAGGTTTTCATATCTTTATTATTATATATATTTTATATTTATATATATACGTACGTACATACAACATGAGTGTGTATATATGTGTTTGGGTGTGTGTAATACAATGCATATTTACGTACATATATGTATATTATTAATATCACCTGCTACAAGAATTGCAATACAAGACGCAGTAATAAATCTTTCTTATAGACTAACAATAAGTTGTACACTTCTTTTTCTACGTAGAAAAGAAACATGAAAAAAAGTAAAATCTAACAATATTCGAGCAAAAACTAAAAATGACAATTAAGATACATGTACATATACTTATGCATGTATGTACAATGTATTTACGTACATATTAATATCACTTGCAACAATCTATAACTTCAGTCTCTAGGATTATCACAACTATGCAGAAGAACAAATATAGATAACCTGACTTAAAACTCTGAATTGCGATAAAAGACGCAGACATTTTTCTTAAAGACTAAGTTATACACTTCTTCTTCTACATAGAAAACAAAAATGATTTGAGAGTAATCCAAATCAGGCAATTCTAAATTGCCTAATGGCGTGTTCGATTGGTGACAAACCTGGCTCGGGTTAGCTCATGGACATAGAATACATATACATATTAGGTATGTATTCTATGTCCATGAGCTAACCCGAGCCAGGTTCGTCACCAATCGAACACGCCATAACACGCCAATTACTTCCAGTACAAAATCTTGAGAATCAGACTGAGTCAAAGCCATAGCGAAATCACCGACGAATTCCTATTAAATACACACGAGCAAATTATGACGATCGATATTTATTGTATTAATCCTAACGTTAATGTTTCAACTCACGACAAAGTTTTCTTTCGTCGAATCGTGTTCAGAAATATTTCTAATCATCTTCATCACGAGAGCGTCTTGATTTCTAAATGCGATTTTGATGAGACCTTGCAAACGATTGTTTTCCACCATCAGTTGCGCATTCTTATTGTTAATAGCCAAATTTATGCCGAGCGCTATTAATTCAGATCTTACGTGTTCGTCCTCGGAATTTAATATCATGTTTGTTATCTAAACAGAATGTGCAAATGTCATGAAGTAAATTTCAAGCTTATTAAGTTTATATGACAATCTTTATATCAAATTATTTCATAGATTTTTATATACCATAGGAATGCAATCTGTATTTGTGAACATTGCTTTCACTTTGTCGTCCATACTGGCATGATAGAGTAGTCCCACAATTGTACTTTTATTTTTTATGTCAGCTGTGAACATAATATTGATGACACATAGATATATTGAATAGATATCATGTAGAAATTTTATATATTTTACACATTCTTATATTAAAAAAGAAATTATATATATATCTTACCTTGGCTAAGCAATTTTATCCATTTTGGTAACATACCAACTCGAATCATTCTCGCTCTCAATTTAGCATCAAAAGAGAGATTAAATAACAATTTAATTTAAATAACAATTTAATTTTAAAGTACTTAACACAAGATCGGCATTATTGTTTTGTAAGAGCCTCGGTAATTTGTCTATAATATTTTCTTCTGCCTATAAACGTCGACGTATGAAAAATTTATATTATTATATAGCATATATATTTATATTTGTATAAAATGTAATTTAATATTACCATAAGATCTTTGTTTTCGCGAAAGATCGATAGTTTCTTCAAGAATGTGACGACCAGGATAACAGATCAGTATTCGTCCTGTCTAACGTTTTAATCAGCATACCGATGATATTCTTTTTACGCATTTTCCTTTCAACTTCCATAGCATTCTCGGCAATATTTAAGAGTAGATAAAACGCAACTCGTAGCAGTTGCTCTTGCTTCTAAGTCAAACTCTTGAACTTCTTGCGACTTTTCTCAAGTTCCTCTTTCAGTTTCTTAACATCACTCTCGGACACAGATACAGATACCTCCGCAGATCGTCTCTTCATCTCATAATCCAACAGACCCTCCATATTCCAAATATCGTCGATGATCCTGATTTTCCTATCACAGTTGTCATTATTGCTCGCCGGGAAAAACGTTAGACCGGTGGTGTTCTTAAATTGTTTCCGGCGTTTCTCCAAGTCCTCCTTCCACTGGTCATAGCGATGTAATTCAAAATCGATTATATCCATACAAAGAGAGCCGATCTGTACATGAAGAAAGATATACGAATGTAGTTTCAGAGGTATTTGATTCTCAGTTTCATCAGCGTTCGCAACTTACTCTGTATTCGAGCACAATATTATGAAACTGGCTATACGTTGAGAAGCAAAAGAAAATATAAATGATGTTTGTAGACAGTTCTATGGTTATTTATATAACAACCGTGCGGCTGGGGTGTCAGATTTAAGCCGAGAGTCACTCGACAGTTGGCTGGTAGGAGACACACGCACACAAGAGAAAGGTATTTGTGCTCGCAGCTACGTGCTTTGTCTTGCGTGCGTGTTCCTAACCAGCCGACTGTCGAGTGAACACCGGCTTAAATCTGACACCCCTGCCGTGCGGGACACTTTTGTTGCTGGAAATTAAGGCTTACCTTTGCAGATGAATAGTGTTGGCTCGGAAACGCTGCACAACACAAGATCCGACGAAGAATAATAATTATACTTGCAACAAGCCGTACACAATTAATGTACTCCAACGTCTTCACGTACGGTAACTGCAATAAGTAGAAAAATATACATGATTCGAGTATTAATTTTTGTGTAACGTTACATATACATATATTAGATATATTTTTAATCACATTTTTGTACTTATTGTAATTATTGTATATAAAGACTGAAGTAGGTTATGGTTCACGGCGAATACTGCAAACATAATTAATTCTCTCTCGGATCCCGCGTGGGCCGCGTGTTGGGGCTCGTGCATTCCGCAACGCGGTAGGCCGTGCACACAGAGCGATTCCGCCGCGACAGACCTGAACAGATCGACCGTGCACACGAGCGGTTTCGACCGCGCGGGCCAGCCGCGCGGGACAAGCCGCTCTCGTGTGCACGGCCTACCGCGCTGCGGAATGCCCGAGCCCTAACACGCGGGATCCGAGAGAAAATTAATTATTATGTTTGCAGTATTCTCCGTGAACCATAACCTACTTCAGTCATCTTCATATATACAATAATTGCAATTAGAAAAATGTGATTATAAATACATGCACGAGTATTACTTAATTGTCTTTATAACGTTATACATATTTTCAATGAGAAATGTTGTTAGAAATGAAAAATTACCTTTTATGAATCCAGCGTTGGCTCGAACACGCTGCACAATGCGTAATCCCACGAGAACGACGAGTCATCCGAGAGGAAATGGCCGCCGCCGGCAAACCGCGGGAAATTGATTGTTTGTGCCTGTATCTCATGACAATCATGAAGACTATCACATTTGATGGTCATTACAGAAATTAAAATTTCTCTCCTTTTCTTATCGATTGTTCTCGATTGTGTAATATTTTAATTGCTATTATTTACGACTCAATAAATATATATCAATATTTGTTAATACATAAAACTTAAAAAATGTACAATTAATTACCTTTATATCACATTAGGCACATATAATTACGCACATGCATTTTGCACAAATTTTTCTTCTATAAATTTCAATTTTCCACGATTTTTTCACGAACAGAGAGCACTACTGGCACTTATAAATAAATTTTATTAATATTATTATATTATATAA
This sequence comes from Leptothorax acervorum, assembly GCA_035220615.1. Classification (NCBI taxonomy): domain Eukaryota; kingdom Metazoa; phylum Arthropoda; class Insecta; order Hymenoptera; family Formicidae; genus Leptothorax; species Leptothorax acervorum. The sequence goes on along the minus strand of JASTWQ010000465.1, from coordinate 29,263 downwards.
TATTAAAGTAACGTTACATAACATTGCAATAGAACATATTATACATCACGATTATATTGCTGTTATTATGTTGTCACCAGTTTATAACGCAGCAATATAATAGATATATAATTTGTTATATCGTAAATATAAAATAATGTTATATAATCTATATATTACTCAGGCATAACAACCCGTTATATTACGTGTTACTTCTACGTTATATTATAGGAACCGTCTGTGTTTGCTGGGAATATGTTAGGTTACACACATTTTCATTTAATTTATTATGTATTTAATTATACGTATAAATGTATTTATGGTTTAATTAAATTATCGCTTTTAAGATCGAATTTATGAAAAAAATTGGAGGAAAGAGCACCAAAAATATAGTGCAACGGTGTATGAGCCGTTTATTTACAAATAATTTTGGCATAGCCTGTTCTTGGTATGGTCGCAGAAATAATCATCGTATGTGCGATTTGAAATGCATCTCCATCTTAAAAGGTGAGCTAATTTAACAAGTTGCATATTTTTATTTTTTTTCTATTATACATTGGTAAGGATTTTATTTGTAATATATATTAACTATACTGTTGAATATTTTATTAGGTGTGTTAAGGGGATCCTAAAGCGAAGGCCGAGCTCCGACGATGTCGCTGTTTTACCGTCAAAATTACCGACAAATTGACAAATTTTCTGAAAGCTCCAGGTTTTTTTTGACTGCATGGAATGATAAATCCTTCTCCAGAATTAAAGTATAAACGCAAACGGATACGGGTGTGATCGATTTTACGCAGAGGAAAAAAGAAAGTATAATGACATTTATATTTACGTTTAGGGTGAATACACCGCCAAGGTTAGAGTTGACAAGTCGTGAAAACATCAACTTTATACACAAATTTGGTAGCTTTCATGCACAATGCAAACAACACCCCGCATCCGTTGGAGTGTCTACTTTAATTCTGCAAAAGGAATTATAATTCTATACAGCCAATAAAAATCTGGAGCTTACGGAAAATTTTCGGTCTGTATACGCTCGAGATTTCCATGATTTCGCAGAGCTCCAACTTTTTATTGGCTGTATAGAATTATAATTCCTTTTGCAGAATTAAAGTAGACACTCCAACGGATGCGGGGTGTTGTTTGCATTGTGCATGAAAGCTACCAAATTTGTGTATAAAGTTGATGTTTTCACGACTTGTCAACTCTAACCTTGGCGGTGTATCTATTCTAAAAAGCTGGAGCTGTGCGAAAATTTGTAGGGTTGTCGGTAATTTTGTCGGTAAAACAGCGACATTGTCGGAGTTCGGCCTTCGCTTTAGGATCCCCTTAAGAACCAGAGGTGTCGACGAATGCGACTTCGAAACTATAGCAAGCGAATGGTTCCGTCTTAGCAAGCTGCGATATGACCGGGAAAATAAAAAAATATTACCCGTCGATTGTAATGCAAACAACACGACATAATATACTATAACACGTGACTGCCTGTTAATTTTGTACTTTGACATACTATATCCAAACATTTTATAAATTTTTTTATTTTTAAGTTATGTTACAAAATGGAGTGCAATTAGCAGCTTTATTTATTTTAATGAAGGTATTGGTAGAAAAATAATATATACAGAGTATATTTTCATTTTCATACTTCTTTGTAATTTGTCATATATTAAGAGTTTATAAGACTTTTATAGTTTTCCATTGGTATAACAAAGTACATATATTAATTAGTCTAAGTTTAAGTGAAATAATATATAAGAAATGTCAACTGTGGATATTTAAGTTTTTATTATATGAGGAATTGCATTCCTGCTGAGACTACATGAGTATTCAGATTGACGTATTTGATATAATACCTTTTGTCATAATAATTATATGCTCTTATGTATGTAAAATATATATGCAATATTTTACATCAAGAGACACGGTAGTGTCTCGCGCCAAGTACGCGCGGAGCGAGACAGCCGTGGCTCTATATACGCGACGCGACGAGTTGCGAGTACCCGAGATTTTTAGATCTCGATAACCAGTGAACGGATCAAGTTCTAGGCTTATCGTAAAACTTGGACCAAATTTATATAATAAAAGTGTTTTTATTTTTTCGCTACGTGCCCTACGAGCGGAGATATCGCGATGCAAGACTCAAAGCTGAAAATTTTCAATTAAGAAACGTCCACGTATTACGGTTGCTGTGCTCGCCACGGCGCGCGGCGCAGCCGGCAGCACTGGAGTTGCTGATTTTGTAACTTTCGTGTCCTTGCCGTTATGCGATGCGGCGCTGGCATTAGTTCGATCACATGTGATGTGACACATGTAAACATAACATAACCATAAAGCGGCCGATACACGTCGCGAGTCAGGCTCGGCTCGGTTTCTACTCGTTCGTGGGTGAGATGTTACGAGACGGGCTCGGCGTCCGACGAGCCAAATTTCGGGACTATTCGGGAGTGTGTGTGTGGTGAAAAACGTTTGAGTCCGGCTCGCGAATCAAACTCGTACATGTTATGAGTCGCTTTAGACGTCCGCGTCGCGTCGTTGAGATTAGATCAACGGGATCAACGTTTATAGAATCAAGACTATTCGGGAGTGTGTGTGTGTGTGTGTTGTGAAAAACGATCGAGTCCGGTTCGCGAATCAAGCTCGCCGAGCCGGACTCGCGAGTCAAACTCGTACATATAATTGGCCGCTTCAGACGTCCGCGTCGTCGAGAAAAATTCCGTCCGCGTCGTCGCGTCCGAACACTCCGAACGGAGTACATGAGTGCTAGAGTGACAGAGTTCGCGCCTTGTGGATGGCTGGTTCCTGGGATACACCCTGACCGAGGATGGCGAGGTTATATCTATCGTACGTATTGCTCTTTCTCGCGGTCACGCTCGCCTTCCCCGCTCGCGTTCCCCGCTCGCGTTCTCTCTCTCTCTCTCTCTCTCTCTCTCTCTCTTTCTCTAATAATGACTATCGAATATATCTGATAGAATTAAATTTAAACATTTTTTGTATTATAACACAAAAATTATATCTGACAGTGACATCCTTAATTAAATGTGCAGTGTAGTTTGTATTATAAATTATTAATTGTCTTATTTTGTTAACAAACTTTACTATACATATATTATCTACTATAACATTCTGCCAATAGCATCGTACATGCCAAATTCTGTATCAAATCTGTTTTTCTTTCGACAAAATTTATTAGCAAACACTGCATAATGTGCTCTCGACAAACTTGACTTTGCCTAATATATTCATATTTTGCGTCTTAATTTTTTAAATGATTTATAAATTTATACAAACTACACTGCACATTTAAGAATGTCAAACTCTCAGATATAATTCTTGTAAGTTATAATACAAAAAATATTTACATTTGATTTTATCAGACATAAATGTCGATGTCGATAGACACTATGGCGTTTGATGTATCTATAACAAAAAGAGGTGATATCCGTACAAAATTACCTTTTACAAAAAGGTAAAAAAAAGACGCCAAGCACGCGTGGTGTACCTTAAAAAAATCGAAGTCGTTATCTTTGTACCTCGAAAAAATCCAAGTAATATCTTTACCTTAAAAAAACCAAAGTAATATATTTACCTTGAAAAAATCGAAGTAATATATATTTATTACAAAAAAAGAAATGATATCTTTAAATTATGCGCCAATTAAATATATATTATATCGAAAAATAACTATTGTTCTTTTAAAAAATGTATTCCCATTAAAGTGAAAAAATTAATATAAAATGTGAAAAATTTTAGTGAAAAAAACTTGGCGCTGCCAAATTTTAAAATATTTGAAAGCAATAAATAACTAATTTAAAATATTAAATTAATAATTACAATATGAATGTAGAGACTTTCACACATTAATTTTACTTTTTCCATTTATAGAAATTGTTTCATTAATATATATTATTATGTTTAGCAGCGCCAAGTTTTTTTCACTAAAATTTTTCACATTTTATATTAATTTTTTCACTTTAATGGGAATACATTTTTTAAAAGAACAATAGTTATTTTTCGATATAATATATATTTAATTGGCGCATAATTTAAAGATATCATTTCTTTTTTTGTAATAAATATATATTACTTCGATTTTTTCAAGGTAAATATATTACTTTGGTTTTTTTAAGGTAAAGATATTACTTGAATTTTTTCGAGATACAAAGATAACGACTTCGATTTTTTTAAGGTACACCACGCGTGCTTGGCGTCTTTTTTTTACCTTTTTGTAAAAGGTAATTTTGTACGGTAGATACTATTTGAAATATTTAGTACGTTTATATTATATATATTATATTGGATATATTAGATAAATGCCAAAGTTATATATATATATATATGTGACATTCCACGTCAAGTGGCCCCTCCCTCTGTCCAAAAATTGAAGCGACTTTAAATATTGAGTTTGGGCTTAAAATGTTCGTATAAGAAAGGGCTTTCAAAATTTCAGTGGCTTTTTTGAAAAACTCTATAACCCCATGACCCCATAAGCAAAATAACCCAAAAACCTGATGAAGTGATCTTACATTCTTACAATATGATTTATACGACTTGTCTCATCTCAATAATCGCTTTAATTAAACTGTTTGGCCTAAAACCCTCATAAATTACTAACCCCATGACCCCTTGATCTTATAACCCTCAAAACCCCATAACCCCATAACCATGTAGCCCCATAAGCTTCTAAACCCCTATAATCGAAACCATCGCACTTTGATTATCAAGAATATTTTACAACCCTGTTTAATAGTTTCTCGCTCTCTATTTTGTATCTAACTTCCGTTTAACATTGCACCTTGAATATAGATCAGTTTACTGTGAACCGTCATCTGAACTGCAAACGTTTTTCTCACGGACTTAACAATTGGCGCCGAGGATTTTAAAAGCGAAATAAAACGTGCCACGTAACCTCAAACAAAACTGTGCGAAAAATAAATTTTGACTATATCGTGTCGGGTGCGCTAAGTTCATGTGATTAAGTTTCATTAAAATTGAACAAATAAAAAACCTTCCGCGTAGGCTCAAACAGAAATGCGCGATTAATAAACGCTTGCAGTTCAGATGACGGTTCACAGTAGACTGATCTTTATTCAAGGTGCAATGTTAAACGGAAGTTAGATACAAAATAGAGAGCGAAAAACTATTAAGCAGGGTTGTAAAATATTCTTGATAATCAAAGTGCGATGGTTTCGATTATAGGGGTTTAGAATAGTGATGGGCGATCTCGATTCGATTTTCAGAGAATCGATCTTTTTCCTCTCAAAATCGATTTTTTTAAATCGATTTTTTTTCTGTTCGATTTTTGTATGAATCGATTCTTTTAATAGAGAATCGATTTTCGATCCATTGATATGTTTATTCTTTGAACAGCTTTCCCTTGTAACCATCTCCGATAGAAAACGATTAAAAACGGCTATATCTGTATCGTTTTTAATCGTATCTTATCGGTTCTATCGTTGCATATTTAGAAGACAGATAAAACATTAATCGAATCGAATCGGTTTCTATCGTTTTAGATCAGAATAAGAAAATAACTATACAAATTTTATAGTTATGAATCGTTTTCTATATGTACAATTATTGCCCGTCTGAATCAATCGTATATACACGATATAATATATATCGTTATTTATGGTAATAATTTTACCGCATGCATTAATACGGATATATAAGAATAAAATGATAGACATCTCATCAATATTTATATGACTTAACCAAACCGATACATCTATCGTTTCTTATCAGAATTTTCCGACATACAACTTATCATCTTCTGTACGGCAGCAAATCGGTTCGTTTTCTATCGTATATCAATGATATAAATTGAATCGTTTGAAAGCCTTCTACTTTGCATATGTTTTTATAAGGTTAAAACGATAGACATCTCGTCGATATTTATACGACTTAACCGAACCGACACATCTATCGTTTCTTATCAGAATTTTCCGACAGACAACTTATCATCTTCTGTACGGCAGCAAATTGGTTCGTTTTCTATCGTATATCAATGATATAAATTGAATCGTTTGAAAGCCTTCTACTTTGCATATGTTTTTATAAGGTTAAAACGATAGACATCTCGTCGATATTTATACGACTTAACCGAACCGATACATCTATTGTTTCTTATAAGGATTTCCCGACAGACAACTTATCATCTTCTGTACGGCAGCAAATTGGTTCGTTTTCTATCGTATATCAATGATATAAATTGAATCGTTTGAAAGCCTTCTACTTTGCATATGTTTTTATAAGGTTAAAACGATAGACATCTCGTCGATATTTATACGACTTAACCGAACCGACACATCTATCGTTTCTTATCAAAATTTTCCGACAGACAACTTATCATCTTCTGTACGGCAGCAAATTGGTTCGTTTTCTATCGTATATCAATGATATAAATTGAATCGTTTGAAAGCCTTCTACTTTGCATATGTTTTTATAAGGTTAAAACGATAGACATCCCGTCGATATTTATACTACTTAACCGAACCGATACATCTATTGTTTCTTATAAGGATTTCCCGACAGACAACTTATCATCTTCTGTACGGCAGCAAATTGGTTCGTTTTCTATCGTATATCAATGATATAAATTGAATCGTTTGAAAGCCTTCTACTTTGCATATGTTTTTATAAGGTTAAAACGATAGACATCTCGTCGATATTTATACGACTTAACCGAACCGATACATCTATTGTTTCTTATAAGGATTTCCCAACAGACAACTTATCATCATCTGTACGGCAGCTAATCGGTTTGTTTTCTATCGTATATCAATGATATAAATTGAATCGTTTGAAAACCAAGTATCCCAGAATCTCAAGCCAGAATCCCAAGTATTTTGTAACGTGAGTTTCTGATAGAATATAGTAAATAAACTCCTTACAGAAAGGTATTACTGGATGGTCAGTAATTTATTACTGAGTCTAGTGATTTTTTACTGGCGATTAGTATTTTATTCTTGTATTTAGTCAGTAGTTTAACTACTGGCAAATGAGTAATATCTAGTAGTATTAGTAGTTCTTCCGGGATTTGAAGTACTGATACAAGTACTTCAGTATTTGCTTATATAGTAAAAAAGTACTGAAGTATTAGAGATTCCAGTAGTTGAGCTTAGACGTGAAGTACTGATAGAATGAGTAAGTAGTTTTCCTAGTAATTCATTACTTGGTCTAGTACTTAAGTACTGGTATAGATGAGATTCAACTGCACTTCTGGGGCGGCAAACGCCTGAAGTACTGAATTCATATAATTCATTTAAGGATCGACAGGAGTCATTTATTGCTAGAATCGTAAAATCCGTATTATGGCATAAATTATTCACTTACAATAATGATTTAAAAAAACATTTATTTAACATTTACTCAACATTAATTTAATATTTGTGTTATATTGATTAATTATTTGCAATAATGATTTTAAGAAACATTTATTTAACATTTATTCAACATTAATTTAATATTTACTTTATATTAATTATATTTATTTGCAATAATAATTTGAAAAAACATGTATTTAACATTTATTAAACATTATTTGATATTTATTTTACATAAATTATTCAAACACGATGAAACACATTTACTTCGCCAGCGTATAAGAAATTTAATTTGATAAATTATTCATTTACAATAATAATTTTAAAAAACATTTATTTAACATTTATTCGGCAATAATATAATATTTATGTAATATTGATTATTTATTTGTAACAATAATATGAAAAAACATTTATTTAACATTTATTTAACATTAATTTAATATTTACTTTATATTAATTATTTATTTGCAATTATGATTTAAAGAAAACGTATATTTAACATTTATTTGACATTAATTTAATATTTATTTTACAATAATTATTTATTTACTATAATAATTTTAAAAAACATTTATTTAATATTTACTTAAAATATTATTTAACAATAAGTATTTAATTATAAGAAATCATCATTTTTCTGTTATCTCGTTTTGCTCTATAAATTATGTGGCAGAAGGGGCCTATTGCACAATAATTTACAAGTTAATAATATTAGTGAAAGAGCTTTGTTTTTCACTAATATTATTAATTGGAAATTATTGTGCAATAGGCCCTTGCTGTCCGCTATGAACATACGACGGAGACCGTGCGGCGCGGCACGACAGCGCGGGCTTGCGCGCCGGGAATAGTACGGCTCGCGCTCAATATGCGGCGCATCGCCGAGCCCGTAACCCGTATTCAAGATTCAACATCGATCCCTATATATAGAGAGACGTCTTCGCGAGGTTCTTCGTAATTCAGTACTTTTCACAACAAGTAGTTTCAGTAATTTTTCACCAGTACTCAATATCCAGTAATTCAATACTAAGCATCAGTAGTTCTGTGTAATAAATTACTCCCAGCAATCCAGTACTGCCCAGTATTTTTGAAGTACCGGCCAAAATATTACTGCCAGTATTTACAATAATTTATTACTGACAATGAGTACTTTTAGTGCTTTTTTTTCTGTAAGGGACGATTCACTAACCATATTAAAAACGATAGAAACTGATGTGCAGCTGATAAGACATTTACGATAAGATTCAAAGTATTTTGTAACGTGAGTGTCTGATAGAGTACCGTAAATAAAAAATTCACTAACCATATTAAAAACGATAACAACTGATGTATAGCTGATAAGACATTTACGATAGAATCCTAAGTATTTTGTAACGTGAGTTTCTGATAGAGTACCGTAAATAAACGATTCATTAACCATATTAAAAACTATAAGAGATTTTTTATCGTTTTCTATCGGAGATGGTTACAAGGGTTTACTAGAAACTGTAGTTATTGGTGTTAATGAACTGGATGAGCGGCATACTTCAGATTACCTTGGACAATGGTTGTTAAGGATATGTACTGAATGGCATATTGAAAAAGATAATGTTGTTGCCATCGTAACAGATAATGCAGTGAATATTGTGAAAGCTGTCAGTGATACATTTGGGAAAGATAAACATTTAGGTGGTTTTGCTCACACACTAAACTTAGTCGCAACATCATTATTAAAAAACAATAATGAAGTTAATGCTTTATGTGCAAAAGTAAAAGCACCAATCACTTTTTTCAAGCATTCTGTTATTGCTGCGGACGAATTATGGAAATATAACACAAAGAAATTAATTCAATCTGTCCCCACACGATGGAATTCTACACACTATATGCTGGAACGATTTATCGAATTATCACAAAACACCACTATAATATTATTGAAATTTCCCAAAGCACCTCCAATGCGATCAGCCTTAGAATTACAGCTTAATTGCCAAAAAAGTTATTCAAGTTTTGGCTCCTATCAAAGCTGTTACAAAGGAAATATGTGGCGAACAGAATATTACGAGTAGCAAAATAATCCCATTAATCAACTGCTTAAAAAGAAACGTGAATACTTTAAAAGATGAATTGACATCAAGTACGGCCATACAGTTGCTTGAATCTCTTTCTGTCAACATTAACATGCGATTTAGAGATATAGAAGATATCACTATGTTAGCTGTATCAACTCTTCTAGATCCTCGATTCAAACAATTGCATTTTAATAATCAAGATGCCTGCTTACAAACTATAAATAAGATAGTCCAGCAAATGAAAAACGTAAATAACGATATGTTAAAAGAAAATAATACAACAGAAAATGCAGTAATGGACAATCAAAATAACTCTTTGTGGTCATATCATAATAAACTTGCTTATATGGAGCAATTAAACTACAATGATACTGATGATATGCCGACTGACATAAAACATTTCCTTAACCAACCAATTATTGGGTTACATGAAGATCCAATTTACTATTAGTTTTATAGTTGTAAGACAATGTATCCATCTCTTCATGTCATTGCAAAAAAATACTTATTAATTGTAGCTACGTCCGTTCCATCTGAAGATTTGTTCTCCAAAACTGGAAATATTGTTACGGAAAAACAAAACAAATTATCGTCTAAACATCTATAATGCATGCTATTTTTAAACTCCTTATCTATGCATGAGTGGAAAATTGAATAAAAATGTTTTAAATAAAAATTATTATTTTCCTTTTTTTAATATCTTTACAGTTACACAATTATCACCGAAACTCTTGACACCCTGAATTGTTATGATGCAAACTTCTGAATTCTGATCTTTATTAATTTTTAAATCATATATCACTTTTATATGATTTATATCAACTTAGGATACTTAGGCTAATATTTTATATCGTACGAAAAATTTTTTAAGCATGTTAATTGACTGCAAGACGTGCAAGATAGAAGTTCTCGAGTTTCTAGAAGTCCTCTATCTTGTAGCCAATTAATACGTTTAAAAAAATTTGTCATACGACAAATAAAATATTACGCCCTAAAATATGTTTAAAATTTAAATACTTCGCTCATTGCATGCAATTTTCGGATCGATTCTTAAGAGATCGATTCTTTTAGTCCGATTTTATTAGTGAATCGATTCTAGTCATTCCGATTCAAGATCGATTCAAAAATCGATTTTTTTCAAAAAATCGCCCATCACTAGTTTAGAAGCTTATGGGGTTATATGGTTATGGGGTTTTGAGGGTTATAAGATCAAGGGGTCATAGGGTTAATAGTTTATGAAGGTTTTAGGGCCAAACAGCTTAATTAAAGCAATTATTGAGATGAGACAAGTCGTATAAGAGTACAAGTCATATTGTAAGATCACTTTATCAGGTTTTTGGGTTATTTTGCTTATGGAGTCATGGGGTTATGGAGTTTTTCAAAAAGGCCACTCAAATTTCGAAAGCCTTCGCTTATACGAACATTTTAAGCCCAAACTCAATATTCAAAGTCGCTTCAATTTTTGGACAGAGGGAGGGGCCACTTGATGTGGAATGTCACATATATATATATTAAGATGTAACTATAAATAAATAATTTTTTATCTAGAACTTATTAATATTGCATTGTTTACTGAAATATATGTATATTTTTGTGTATAAAAATAAACATATTATTCTATTTACTTATATTTTAATTCAAAATGTTATAAGTATTTGTTGTAGGTAAATATCCTTATCTGCAACAAATATTTATAACATTTTGAATTAAAATATAAGTAGATAGAATAATGTCTTTTCTTATATACATGTACATTGTATTATATAAACATAAGATATACATTAATGCTATATTACAAAACATATAGAAATAAGTAACATAGACGTTTATGTTACATTAGAGTAATATATCATTTCAAATATATCTGATACATAAATAATACGTTCAAAGTTGCTGACATAGAGCCATACCAGTAAGTAACATTTACTATACAAGTAATATTACATGCAATATCGTGTAATATTACGTATACATCTATGTTACATATTGTGGTTTGCTGGGTTAATGTGTTCTTCCTGTTCCTGATCACTCCAGAACCCGTGTGTCTTTTCTCCATCACAGGCAACTCCCCAGCCAGTAAGGGATGCATCGCTGAAGATTTCCATCTCAAATTGATCTTCTCTTATCGGGTTCGCACACGTCATTATGTTGTCCACCCACCATTTTAAATCCGGAATTATATCCTCTAAAATCGTCATGTATCTATCGTAATCTCCGTTCGTTTTTTCCAAGGCTAAGAATTTTTCTTTTTCCAAATTCTTTGTATATAACGACCCGTATTTTATCGCAAGGCACGCGGCTATCAGAACTCCAATAAATTCTGCAAGCTTCCTGATTTTACAAATATAAATAATCTGAAATTTCTTTGCTAGATTGTATATCTGAAATCTTTTTTCCCTTGTCAACTTAACACAGAAATCTTCCGAATTAAATAGAAAACCAAGAAATTTTCTCTTTTTTGAAGGCACGAGCTTGCATTTGCTTAGATTTAGGATCAGACCTACTGCTTCTAATAACTTTTTAGTTTCTCTGACGTTTTTAAGACACTCTTGTGCTGATTGTCCTAACAAGAGAATATCATCCAGATTGAATACTGACAGGAATCCTTTCGACCTCAACCACTGAGCTATTGGTTTCATTACCTTAGTAAATACGAACGGAGTCGTACACAAACCAAATGGGATGCAGTTAAACTCGTACAATTTGTTTTTAAAACTAAATCTAAGATATTTTCTATATAATTTATCTACCGGAATCAGGAAATATGAATCTTTGAGATCTATTGATGCCATGAATGAATCTTTACGCATTAATCGCATGGCCGTCTTTTTATCCTCCATTTTAAAATGCGGAGCCGAGATAAACGAATTCAGTTCATTTAGGTTAAGGATAAACCGCACATCGCCGTTGGATTTAGGAATTAAAAAGTATGGTGAGATAAACTGATTTTTTCTACGAACACACCTAGAGATTGCACCTTTTTTGATCAGTTTATGAATCTCTGATTCACAAGCAACTTTTTCTTGAATTGTCAATCTCGGTTCCACACTTTTTAATCGTGAATGTGGTCGCCTCTCAAATGGGATAATGTAACCCTTTATACATTGTAAAATGAACGAATCGTTAGTCAGTTTTTTCCATGCCGCGAAAAACTTCCGCACTCTTCCTGCTATTCTTACCGACTCTAATCCTTGTGTTGACTGTTGTCCTTGGATCGGGCGTCTCTCGATTTCTGTCCCTTCCGCTGAGTGCCCCTGTAACTCATCCCGGAGGGACGGCGCCAGTTTAACCTCTGGAACCGGCTGTGAAGAAAAAGAAATCGCTACATATAATCGCGCGTCGACGAGCGTAATCAAGTCGTTTCCCGACAAGGATACGAACTTTTGATTCAAATAACCACTCTGTCCGGATCGCGACGACCGAAATCTGCGATTCTCCTTTCGAGATTCTGTACCGAAAGTCCTACGATATCCGCTCCTTTGCTTGACCAGATCCTTGGAAGATTTTTCCACAGCTTTGACCGCTTTGAGATTTTCGGAAAACTTTTCCCCGAATAACAACGTGTCGACTTCACTTTTCCCCGCGATGTGTTTCACGACGGGATTTAGTCCCGGAATAATGAACGACTTTCTTGTTTTCGACATATCGTGGTGTAAGTCCGACAAGATCCTACTTGCATCTGCGAGCCTTTCGATAAATTTTGCCGAATCCATTATTTGGTCGGTACTCTTTTCCGCCTTTAGCACCTCCGTTAGTGCTGCCCCAATAGCGTTAATGCCGGCTCCCAGCTGATTTTGGGCCAGGTATTGGTAGGAATCCTTCTTTACCGCCAGCGACGACAACGCGGTTTTTACTTTGGGGTTAAGTTTTGGCGCTTTAGTGAGACGGCAATTATTTATTGTTGGATATTTTTCTTGGAGCTCACGTTTCTGCTCCTTTGGTAAGCCATCTCTCAATATCTTTTCCCAGCGTTCCGCCACTGCAAGGTGAATATCTGGACCGATTTGATCGTATTTAGACGGATCCTCTCCCAACAATTCCAACGTCGCTTCGTCGAGTTCCGTGGGCATCTCTTTTTCCTTGTCGGTTGTCTGTTTTACCGACCTCTCTGATGGTTGACTAGGACGTGACGGATCTCGCAGATTCCGCTCGCCGCCCTCTTTGTCAGACCCGTACGCTGAGTTTGGTGATTCTCGCTCGCTCGAGAATTCCCGACTGGAACGTGACACATCTCGCGGATAATGCTCACCGTTTCCTTTGTTGGATGCGCTCATTGAATGTTGCCTCCCTCGTCTGGTTGAGGTTAAGTGTCTCCGACTAGAATGTGACGTTCGTCTGATATTATCAGCGATACGCTCGCCATTCTCTTTGTCGGAACTGTTTCTCCTAGAGCGTCCATTGTGACGAGATCTAGAACGTTCTCGTCGAGGCCCCTTAACACCCAGCCAGAACGCTGATGTCGATTCGACATCTAATCGACGTCGAAGAAGTCTAGAGTACGTCTAATCTAAATAAATGTCTAGAAATATGGCAATTTAGACGTCTCTTGCTCTGAGTATTTTAGCAATCTATTTGTGATATATAAACCATCGGAAGAGAGTTTTTCATAAAATTTCGAGATTTTACTTTGTGGACTGCTTGCTTCGGCTTAGACGTCTATTCGATGTTTAGTCGACGTCTAATGTGTGCCTTTTGATTCGATTTATGTGCGTCAAAATAAGCGTATGTTTTGTACTTTGTCTACATTTGCTAAAAGTGAGATAAATATTTAGAAAACAAGGTAAAAAGTATTGTGGACTGCTTGCTTCGGCCTAGACGTCTATTCGATGTTTAGTCGACGTCTAATGTGTGCCTTTTGATTCGACCTATATGTGCGTGAAAATAAGCGTATGTTTTGTACTTTGTCTACATTTGCTAAAAGTGAGATAAATATTTAGAAAACAAGGTAAAAAATATTGTGGACTGCTTGCTTCCGCCTAGACGTCTATTCGATGTTTAGTCGACGTCTAATGTGTGCCTTTTAAAAAACGTTATCTATACACATCTGAAACTGAACATGTATTTAACATTTATTACACATTATTTGATACTTATTTTACATAAATTATTTATTTACAATAATAATTTAAAAAAAAATTTATTTAACATTTATTCGGCAATAATATAATATTTATGTAATATTGATTATTTATTTGTAATAGTAATTTGAAAAAACATTTATTTAACATTTATTTGACATTAATTTTTGACATTATTTATTTTATATTAATTATTTATTTGTAATAATGATTTAAAGAAAACGTATATTTAACATTTATTTGACATTAATTTAATATTTATTTTACAATAAGTATTTATTTACTATAATAATTTTAAAAAACATTTATTTAATATTGATATTTACTTAAAATATTATTTAACAATAACTATTTAATTATAAGAAATCATCATTTTTCTGTTATTGTTTTGCTCTATAAATTATGTGGCGGTATAGGGGCCTACGGTTATGACATGTAGACAATATATAACACTTACATTAAATTAAGAAGTAGTCTACCACGTAAGGCAGTTGGCTCACGATCCAGAGGTCCCGAGTTTGAATCCCACTAAGGTAAGTGTGTTTTTTAAGACATTTAATCAGTTACAAATACTTATTTTCAGATGGAATCATCATAGGCTGCATCTTAAGAAACAAATTTAGTTAAAAAATAGTAATAAAATTTCGAAATAAATATAATTTTTTTTTATTTTGAGTGAATGTCGGAAATAGGTATGTGTCTGCCGTAGCTAAATAAGTGTCTGCCGTAGCTAAATTTTTGTGACCCTTACCTAACTTACGACTAAAATTTAGCTACCGCACACAAATTCTTGCTGCCGTAGCTAATCTTTTTTTTCCGTGTAGTTCTGTGTAATAAATTATACTCCTAGTAATCCAGTACTGCCCAGTATTTCTGATGTACTGGCCAAAATAATACTGCCAGTATTTACAGTAATTTGTTACTGAGTACTTCAGTAATACTTTTCTATGAGGGATGTCAATAAGACGTCGGAAAGACGTCGAAATCTTAGATCGATTAGACATCTAAATATGGACCGTTTTTTAGGTCTATATAGATCTAAATTTAGATTAGACGTAGATGGTAGATAGATGTTAGCTCTAGACGTCTATTTGACGTCGGATCGACGTGACTATTCTGGCTGGGCACGGGGACGCGATCGCCTGTACTCGTCTTCCAGGCGTCTTAATTTACCCAAAAAGGTATCCCTTGATGAGCTCCTTCGTTTCCGCGAACTGCTGACCGATTTTCCTTCTGATGAACTCATCTTTTTCCTTCTTTAGTGGATCTTGAATCCCTCGATCTTTTACTACGACTGTTATGGATCGCACAGAAAGACGTAATGCGGTCATGAGTAGTGTTCCTATAAGGGAGTTGTGCCAATGTGGCGGAAGTCGTCATTTTCCGTTCCTCAGCGTATAAAGAGCGGCAAATTTTAAATCCTGTATCGTAACTACTATATGAAATGTTGACGCAACGTAAGATAAGAAGGCAATTGTAACTTTATTGTAACAAACGTAATATGTATATTAATATAGAAGAATATATATATGTATAAAATAGAAGATAAAAATGGAAGAATAAATGAAAAATTGATGAAGTTATAAACTTAACCTAAGATGACAGTAAAAATATTGAAGCCATCATAAATTTAACACATTTATTACAGTTAACAGCAAAAATAAAAGTTATTAGTTAATCAAATTATACTTTTAACAACGAGGGGAAGAAGGAAAATAAAAATTTCTATAGTAAACTTGAGATAAATATGTATTTTATTTTAATACAAGAAACTTTCTTTCTGAAGTATACGTATAATTATGTTATATGAAAATCAATTTATATACTCCGATAGGAAAATTACACAAATATTGTACAATAATTGCATCATTTAATTGAGAGGAATTTTACAATTATTGCGCTAATATGATTACAAAAACCTTTATTGCGACAGACATCAGAATCTTGCAAACACACTGGAGCTGAGACTATATGGTGAGATATTTCTGAAGCAGATTCCGATACAAAATCTTCGTCTCCTTGAACTGGATGAGATACCACAATTTCTTTAGTGGGTTTTGTATCGGAGAGAAATTCTTTCTCTCTCTGAACCAGATTAGATATCTCAATTTCTGCAGCAGCTTCGATATTGGGAACATATCCTTCATCCCCCTGAGCTGTTAATTCAGAAGCTACTAGGATTTCTGTAGCTGATGTAGTATCAGGTATAAACGCTAAAATAGAAATACCAATATTTAGCAAAACAAACAATGTAAACTATGCAAATATGACTTACAAATTTCTGTCGTATATGATATACTGATGTAAAAAAAAATAAGTCATGAGTGTTAATATTATTGAATGTGACGAATTAATTAAAAACAAATATTATTGACATATTATTTACCTGTAACATTTTTTTTATTTTGTTGAATGACAAGTTCTCCAAAAACCGTTGGAACAGCTGATGATTTTAATTTTTTCCGGCCATCAACACGTTCCTTCTCATACATGTCAACCGTGAAATGGAACTATAAAATGGAACAGTATATTAAAAATGAAATATATTACGTTGTACCCCTTATAAAAAAGTAGTACTGATTTTAATACTGGAAGAAGTATTGGTAAAAGTACTGGAGATATAAATACTCAAAGTACTACCAAATTCGACCATACTGATCTCGAAAGTACTGTGTAGTCAGTGCTTCGTCAGTACTCTTTCCAGTACTCATCCAATACTCATTCACTACTCATTAAGTACTCTCCCAAATACTCATCCAATACTCGTCTAGTATTCATTCACACAACATAAAAAAATTATATCTATATGTTCATTTCGAAATTTTATTACTATTTTTTAACTGTTTCTTAAGATGCAGCCTATGATAATTCTACTTGAAAACTAGCTTTTTGTAATTTATTGAATGTTTTCTCGTATTTAAAAAACACTTACTTTTGGTGGGATTTGAACTCGGGACCTCTGGATCGTGAGCCGACTGCCTTACGTGATAGACTATTTCTTAATTTGATGAAAGTGTTATATATTGTCTACATATGTCTGCGGATTAGTTAGTACTGTGTATATCAGTACTTACAGTACTGGCAGTACTACAAGCAATAATACTCATTAGTACTTCAAAGTATTGAAATAATATCAGTACTTTATCAGACTTTATCATGATAGTACTGCCAGTACTGTAACAACTAATAGGCAGTACTGACCATTCTGCAATATTCATGAGTATTAACATACTAAACTATCAATACTGCGGCGCGAGAAACGGTAACACTCGTCAGTACTCTAAAATTTTTAAACATATATTTTGTAAACTTAAGGCAATTATATCTACATTTATATAATATTACTTAATTATGTCATACGATTCTTTTCAAATAATTGTTTTTATATATGTTACTCTATACAATTAAAAAGTAATATCAAAATTTTAATAAACGAATAACTTTTTAAGATCTATTAGTATAATACATATATAATATAACAAATTCAAACATTTGTTAAGTCTAAATATAAAAAAATTGAACACGTTTTACAACACTGTATAAAAATTTATAAGTAAAATTATGATGCAAATATAAAATTATAGTACAAGTTCGGATCTGACTGCACATAATAATGTTGAAGAAAAAAAAAAGTAGGTTGTTTCACATAGTAATGTTGAAAAGAAAAAATTAGGTTTTTTTCTCTTCAACATTACTATGTGCAGTCAGATCCAAACTTGTACTATAATTTTATATGCTGTATCATAATTTTGCTTATAAATTTTTATACAGTGTTGTAAAACAACGTGTTCAATTTTTTTTATATTTAGACCACATATGTTTGAATTTGTTATATTATATATACTAATAGATCTTAAAAAGTTATTAGTTTATTAGAATTTTGGTATTACTTTTTAATTGTATGGAGTAACATATATAAAAACAAATATTTGAAAAGAATCATATGACATATGATTATATGACTTATATGACAAATATGACGAATATAATTACGTAATATCATATAAATGTAGATATAATTGCCTTGAGTTTACAAAATATATGTTTAAAAATTTTAGAGTACTGACGAGTGTTATCGTTTCTCGCGCTGCAGTATTGATAGTTTAGTATGTTAATACTCATGAATATTGCAGAATGGTCAGTACTGTGCCTATTAGTTCTTACAGTACTGGCAGTACTATCATGATAGTACTCCGAATATTAATTTAATAAAGTACTGATACCACTTCAATACTTTGAAGTACTAATGAGTATTATTGCTTGTAGTACTGCCAGTCCTGTAAGCACTGAGAGACACAGTACTGACCATTCTGCAGTATTCATGAGTATTAACATACTAATACTCTCAATACTACGAGTACTGATCACTCAGTACTGAGTACTGATTGCTAGTACTACTTTTTCGTAAGGGACATCGTCAGAATCCTCATGCTTGTGGACAATAATCGCTAATAAATCAACTTATAAATAAAAAACGTACCTTACATAAATCTGAATTTTCGTTTGGAATTCTGCAGTATTTGAATCCTGAAGGTCCACCAGCATTTTCTATCCATTTTTCTTTACGTTGCAAATCTCGTGGAAAGATATGCATTACTGCGCCTTTTTTGGACGAATTGTAGCATCCAGAAGCTACACAATGCGGCATTTTCTATTTTTCACATTAATCATAAGGTATTTTATATACGGGGCATTCCATCACTTTCACTTTAATTATATATTACAATTACACAATATTTATCTTCAATATAAACAGTTGTCTTCGTATGTGAATAATACAGCACTTATCACGTTATTGCGTCGATCATCGATGATAGCTATGCCAAGATTGCCAAGCTGTGCCGGTGTTGCCGGAACTACCGGAAGTTACCCGGAAAATGGCGGAGCCAATCACAATCGAGCAACGGTATCTGCTCAACTCCCTTATAGGAACACTAGTCATGAGGAACGGACCTGCCCTCTATAGATGGGGGCACGAAATTTGAGCGGGAATTTAAAAACTGTGATGGATCGAGCAACTGGCGTTACTACCTATTGATCCAGAGGACAAGACGACGCAGCATAATAATGTCATGCCGATATCAAAATCGAAAGATAAAATACCCGCATACCTGCAAAAAGCGGGTTGTACATCTGTTTTAGATTCATGACTAATCCCCCGATTGGTGACAGCGCCCACCGATTTAATCAATCCGACACTCATGATTAAATACGTTTATTAAAAACCACTTACAACGCTCTTATGAATGTTTCAAAGAGCGGAGGGTCTGTCGGGACGTCCGCCCGGGTCGAGGTGGTAATACAGGGTAATTTAATTTAATTTAATTTAATTTAATTTATTGCGATGCTTGGTGGAGGTACAAGTTGTAGAAAAGTATAAATATAAAATAAAGAGAGCACGCAAATGGTAAGGCATCAACACGATGTTGTTACTACGCCTACCAATGGAGACAGTGTAAGTTATAGTATAAAACAATTAACAAACAAACGCTTACAGAAAAAATTGATTGATTCGCTCGCGAGAGTAAAAAAAAAAAAAAAAAAAAAAATTGAACACACACACACACAAATCTATATGGTACAACACGCACGCCGGAGAATTTACAATACATATACAAAACGCAGATGCACACACTCGCACACACACGCACACGCGTGCGCGTTAACAGACGCGACGTACCGTGCAAGAAATTAGTGATGCGCAGGTTGAGATGCTTTCTGTTAGGAAATGCAGTCGATGAAATGAAGGTGGATGCAGCTGTACGGAAAGAAGACACGGAGGATGAGGATCTTATGGCAGAGGGAAGGTCATTGTAAAATTTGACTGCACAGTAGGAGAAGGAAGCGCGAAACTTGGCCGAGTGATGCGATGGAAAGGAAAGATGTCCGGGGGTAAACGAGTATTCGGGGCGATGGAGGTATGGAGCTCGAGTTCAGATGTAGGAGACGTCGAAGGTAAGGAGGAGTATTAGAATGAAGGAGACGAAAAACGAGACAACAGAGATGAAGCACAAACGTTGTTGGACTCTTAGCCAACAGGAGCTGAATAGAGTGGGGATATATGATCAAATTTTCGAACACCATAGGAGAAACGGAGACATGCATTTTGAATATATTGGATGCGATTTAGCCATTGCTGGTTAAGTGGCAGGAATATAAACAACGTCGGCATAATCGAAGAGAGAGATGACTAGCAATTGGGTATATATGAAGCTTTTGGGAAGTGGAGAGGATGTGCCGGAAAGGAATATAGAAGACGAAGCCGAGCAAAGGCAGCTCGACATTTCACGGTCCACGTGTTGCTTGAACGACCAGGAAGAGTCCATGTGCACACCAAGTATTTTAATTGAGGACGATAGAGGTATAGGTATAGAGTTTAAAGAAAGGTCAAAGGATTGAAGCTGAGATAGAAGCGCTGACGAACCGGCAATGAGAAGTGAGGATTTGGAAGGGTTAAGATGTAATGCATTGGAGGATGCCCATTAGCTACCACTTCAAGGTCACTGTTTAATGCAGCGATGGTAGAAGAGACATCGGCTAGACGGAAAGATTTGTGAAAAATAACGTCGTCCGCATATTTTAGAAGCTCAGCGAAAAAAGGAGTGGAGGCCAGATCAGCAATGAAAATGATAAATACTAATGGACCCGAGCACAGATCCCTGAGGTACACCAGAAGAGAACAGCGCGAGAAGGAGAGAAAATAGGTAAAGGATTATATAAAAGAACGCGCTGGAAGCGGTTTATTAGGAACGATTCCATAAAGGACAAGGCAGAGGGAGATAAGCCGTAGTACTTAAGCTTAGCAAGGAGAAGGTGATGGTTGACCGTATCGAATGCCTTCGTGAAATCCCAGAGCAATCAGCGCAGTGAGGCAACCTGAGTCGAAACCACGAAGGACAGAGTCGGAGAGGTGGAGAAGTTCAGTAGTGGTGCTGTGCATGCCACGAAAACCGGACTGACACTCCGGAATTACTTTGCTTTGTTAACAAAAGCATAAAGTTGCTGAAAGGCATATGCGCTCAGGAGTTTTGAGAGAAATGGGGGGAGAGAGATAGGACGAAGAGAGGAGAAAGTGGAGGGGTCGCGAGGGGTAATGGGGCCTTTGTTCTTCTGGGAACGCGCTCACCTGTCTAATATCTCGCGAGAGTGACTATATCTGTACACACACCAAAGCGGCCAGTTATACGCCGAGCTTTAATAAAAATTAAGCGCGCAGTTTCGAAAGAATCCTCGCATCTCTCGCGTCTCGTCCTACCGACTAAATAACGTTTCTCACGCGATTACTAATGGTGTCATAGTGACAGAAACTACCGGTCAGTGTATCAGACAAAAATGTCACGAAAAATTATATCTAGCTCCTCTTTTGTTTATTTATTGTTTATTAAAATATAATATAGTTAACGATTTTCCTCAATTATAATTAATAGTATGTAGAAGAAGAAACGGAAAAGCAGAGTTTAGCGAATAGATTGGAATATCGAGAGATATTTAATATAATATTCTTCTCGTTTCAAGTTTATATTTTTAAGGTACACGACGCATGCTACGAAACATTTTCAGCGGGACACGGAGGATGCGGTTTTTAATTGCTCACAGTGCAGTCGAGTAGGTGTTCGCAACTTCCTTTTTTGCGTGAACGCGACTACGGTGCGGTTTGTTGCACGCGTGAGCTCACCCTCCTTTTCTCAGGTGTTTGATTAATCGTTTCAATTACGTGGCGCAGCGTGCATCAAACGTGAGAGTAAACTTCGCAGCGAGCAAATGGATCGTTTATTCGAAACATTTACGGCTGGACGCCGTCGTGGATGGCATATAAAGCAAATAAATCGCAAATAATCGTGTATTATCCAAACGCATGCTGATGCTTCAAACGTGTCGGACGAGAGCTGTACGCGTTAATCAGATCATGATTAAATAAAATGCCATCAATTTTTATTTTGCGCAATTACGTAAATTTTAATAAAATTTTAATTGTAATGTTTAAATAATTTTTAGAAAAGCACGTACGTAGCTATTATGACAGGTTTGGAATAAACGTTTACGCGTCCACGCTAGTTTCCAGGAAGTAATGTCCGCAGTCGTAAATTAACGTGTGCGTTGACCATGTCGTTACTTCCTCTCTTCGCACCTAAGACGCGCCTTAAGCGCATTTCACTTCATGTATTTAAGATTCAATATTTGTCGCGGTGGCAAGTACGTGTAAAATGTTCAACCCCGCGTGTATAATCAGCATGCAAAAAAGCGTGTACAACGCGTGACAAGTAAACGTAAATTCACGTTTAATTGTAAGTAGAAATAACTAGCTCGCTATAGCCGCAATAAGATAGATATCTCCTCAATTTAATGATAATATTCAAGAAATGTTTTATAAAATTTTTGACCAATTAGTTTTCTTTCCCTATATTATCTTGTCCTAAATATATGTATATATCTTACTCTGCATAAAGATGCATATCGCTTTAAAAAAATCAAATTTCCTGCTTTTTCATACATAAAACAGAAAATAATTCTTCCAAGTAGTGCAGCTAATTCTCAATCATATAGTTTAGCATTAATATAAACTATTGTATTATTTATATTGTAAAATAAAAAAGTGTTTTTTTTTTCAATGTAATAGTTATGTTATCCAAATCTAAACGAAAAATATTGAAAGATTAATAATGACTGTGTTTTCAGAACACGACACTGCGTGCTAAGATGTCTAATGTACATGAAAAGAATGATATACGCTCTTCCACAAAGACGAAATAACTCAGACGTGGATCGGGGAGAGGATCGATGACGAGGAGCCGCGCGGTAGAAAGGGCTCACAATCGCCATTGGTCCTTTTAGCCGCGGAAGCGTGGAGCCGAGTGGATTTACGGCGCGCAAGGATGAACATTGAGATTGGCACGGGTAGCCCGGAGACTAATGGACGCGCCATTCGCGAAAATGGCCGCCGCACCGTGCCCGTAAACAGAAATAGCACGATATGGTTCGATAAGGGCTATCATCAACGACGGAAGTTGAAATCTCGGATCATGTGATACAATACAATGCGGAGGCTATCGTATTTATTACTTTATTTAATTATACTTCAAAAATACTTCATATTCTTCATTTTTTAATTGTTGCTAAAAGTTCGTCTTCTTTTATAGATTAAATTACAAATCTTTCACATCTAGATATATTGTTGTCAAATCAATTCAGATTTTTGTGCAAGCAAAATCTTCATATTATGATCATTAATTTGTGGCATATCGCCATAGATAAATTGCGGAGTTATATTCCTAATTGTAAGATGCAATATTCTGGATATAGATATATGTAACAAAGAAATATATGTAACGTTTCTGATGAATAGTGAGAACCACTGCGCGTAGTTCGCTAAACGCGTGAAGAAGTGTTTTGCGGTACTTTTTCACGATGTTCTTCACGTGGCAGGAGCGTTTATCCATTGCTAAAGCGCGGACAGGAAAGAGAGAAGCGACCATCGTTTTACCGGCATAAAGTTTCGAGATAGAGGGGTCAAAGAAGGCGGTTGCTGTGCGAGCATCCTGCGCGTTTGGGACCAATCGGAAATCCACCTTTTGATCCCAGATGAGCCCTTTTTTGCTGTGGCAAAATTCGCTAGTGCGCAAGCCGAATCGTCGAGCTCAAGCACTTTTTTGGAAAGAACCATAAAACGCGTAAATGCGTCGATAACATAGAAATATAGGATATCCATTGTATATGAATTTACAAAATTATGCTGTACCGGTGATATCGATAGGAAACCCGATATCTTGATAAACACAGTAATGAAATATATAAACTAAATTACATTATAAAAAAAAGGTAACAATTTTGTTATGTAATGTCGTATAAATAAAATACATATTCAAAGTGGCAAAAGTACCTAATAAAAAATATATAAGTTTTTGATTAAAAATATATAAGTTACATGTATAATTTTAATAAAAACCATTGAAAAATATAATTATTAAATAATTAATGTAAATCCGTGAAGTCTAAAAAATTTTAAATCCTAGAGATATGCTTTTATTTCATTTAACTTTTAATATACTTATGTATATTCGTTGATAAAGATATAGCATTATATGTTAAATCGTATTGCTGAATTTTGTGGATCATTTGACTGTACAAAGAGAAAGGCAAAGTTTCTCAAAAAATACAATGGGATCTGAAAGCTATTAGTTCTAAAGTAGGAAATCTCAGCTATAAAGCGCCGCGATCCTGCGATCCCTACTCCGATCAGAGATATCGGGTAAGTGGGGGTTTTCCGAGATACGAGATATTCTTCCAACCTTACGGGATGACCTTCCCGTAGGAAGCTGGTGGGGATGCTGGGAGGTCCTTCTCTGGACCACAGACACGTGCCACTTGTCATACTTTCGGAAGTACTTGCTTTCGGACGGTTCGAAGGGAGATTAGTACGAGATCAGGTGTGATCGATCAAAGAAGAAACGCGTGTTAAACCGCTTACAGTTGACTCGCAGACATTCTTTGCAAAATATTCCGTCGATTAAAAAATATGAAATTGTTTGATCTCAATACGCGCTGGTAAATAATGATACAGCAAATTATAATCAAGCCATAAACTTATACAAATAATTTACGTTAGTAACTGTGAAATTTAAAGAAGAAGTGTGAAAAAGTTTTTGAATTACTTCAGTCATCATCAAATGTAAAGTGTGCGAATTTAAATTATTATTGGAACATATGTGCCATCGCCCGAGTAAGATCAGAATTTTCTACTGTAGCTGAGATCAATGATTTTTTACAAGATGGAACTCTATCAAAACCGCGAGAAAATGAACGATGCCATTTACGATCTTCGTCGGACACGATCGTTTCCGAGCGAGAACAAAGCTTTTTCGAACAACATCGAGAGAGGCTGCATGTCACCGACCGCCAATCGAGAGTCTATCGAGTATGCATCCGATTCCAGCTGCGAGGGTTACAGGGAATTTCAGAAACAACAAACCGAGAGGAGAAATTCATCCCCGATCGCGGCATCTAGTGCTTTTACTATCGACAGCATCCTCGGGAGAAAAGAGAAAAAAGAAATCTCAAGAATAAACAATTCCGGCGATAAGGAGGAAGATCAGGACGAGACGGAAAACAGGATAGAAGGTCATTTTGTCAAACCGACAGCGATACCAGCCACACGTACTGGTATGTAAAACATCATAAACATGTCCAGAAAACTAGACCGTCATCTAAAAAAAATATTTGTATAAAAAATAATACAAGCTAATTAAGAGAAAATGAGATAATTATAATATTTAACAGAGAATTCAATGCTTTTAAAGCTCTATTTCAAGTTTTAGAGTTAGAGATTATAACAAAAAATATAATATAAATTAAATAGATTCCCGCGAATCCATGGACAAATATATGAAACAATTACGTAGATGTAAATAATATTATATATTGTTTTAAAATATTTATAATAAAGAGACCACATCACAATCTAATAGAAGTAATAGATGTACAAGCAAACTTAAAATTCTTTATTAAATCATAAAATTTTTTCTTGTGAAGAAAAAATTTTATGATTTAATAAATATTATATGCAATATTTAATACATACAATTTAATAATATAGAAGGGAGTTTGTATACTTATGCGGGATTGCCATACTCCGAAGGTGCGTTAGCTGATTCTTCAGCATATTCTGCAACATTACTTGCATCAGCCTCATTACTGTATAGTAGCTGGTTTGCTCAAACAAAGCCTGGACAGCTGTTTGGTTTACAAGGTAAGCTCAGACTTTTAGAATCTAATTTAGTATTATCCGCGAAAGTATATTAGATCTATTCTTTATGAGCTTCTTTCAAAAATCTTTAAATCCAGTATAGTTTATCTTTTAGAAAAATTCAATATATTGGAAAATGAAATCTATTGTATCATATCTGTCTTTAAATTGCCCGATTTTATTGAAAGTTTCAATGCTATTAGTTAATTACAAAAATGTACTATGAGTACGCCATAGATAAATAGACGCCCAAAGAAAATCTTCACAAGGCTAGAAATCTTTTTTTTTGTGTCTGAGGCACTAACGCTGTCGGAGAATCGTAACGACAAAGTACTTTAATTATTATCGTAATAACTTACCACCGTAATTCTATTTTCGCGCACAATGCCGGGAAAGGTGTAAGATGGGCACCCTCTTTCTCGGCCTCAACGAATATTGGATATTATACGAGGAGCCTACGATAACAGTTTTTCGACACGCGAGGCAGACATCATTAGCCCAGTTGTTGCATCCTCCTGTTTTTAGCATGTTACTGGCAAAATATTAAATGCTTAGCAGCGTTAAAATTGCATATTTAATTATATATTGTAATATTGTATTTTTTTCTAGCACAATATTAACAAGGGAACTACCCCAACTGTCCGGCTCCAATTTGATTCTCCTTTAAATATGTTGTTAATACAAAAATCAAAAAAACACCTATTTTTTATAGGTGCTATAATTCATGTTTAGGGGGTGAGACACCTCTTCGAAAAAATCGGTTTTTCTCTTTCGTGCCGAATATCTCCGAAACTATAAGAGTATAAGAGATAGAAAAATTTTCCAAAATGGAAATTAAATGGCTTCAAAAGTAGTTTGAAATAATAACAAAATAATTTTTTTATTTCTTTTATTTTTAAATATACGCCCGCCACCAATACATTTTTTTTCAAAATTTTAAAATTTTTTTATCACCAAATAAAAGATTATTTTTTTACGAATTTAACCATATATGATAGTTATGTTACGATAAACCATTTTTGAGAAATAATGACAAAAGCCTCTGTACACACACTAAAAGAAAAGTTTTGTCATTAGTTCAAAGTATTTTTAAAGCCATTTAATTTCCATTTTGGAAAATTTTTCTATCTCTTATAGTTTCTGAGATATTCGGTCCGAAAGAGAAAAACCGATTTTTTCGAAGGAGTGTTTGACCCCCTAAACATGAATTATAGCGCCTATAAAAAAATAGGTGTCTTTTTGATTTTTGTGTCTAACAACATATTTAAAGGAGAATTAAATCGGAGCCGGAGAGTTGGGGTAGTTCCCTTGTAAGTATATAAAATTTTAGTATTTTACTATTTTATGTATTGACAATTTTTTTACAATTCTTATTACTCTGTTAAGTATTGATTAATTTACTATTTTTTAACAATTATAACATGAGAACATTGCAGATATATAAGTTTGTTAAAACTATATAAATTAAACTAGAAGAATTGCCAAGTTACACGACAATTCTTAGTTAAAATCCAAAATATTTCGCGATTTTCAATCTATAATAAATTTAATTTATCTTTAAATCTGCGCTTGCGTCATTATCAACTACACTTATAACTACAGTCATCATGCTTCCTTCTCTTTTATTCTTAAAGAAAATAATGTAAATACAAACACTTGCATCTAAATATTTTCTTTTCTTGTGATGCTTAATTAAATAATGATTAATCATCTAGTGTAGCATGTCATACGTTACTTCGTATCATGAGTAGTCGTCATCGTATGTTTTGACAGTTTATGTTCAATGGGTTAATAAAGTATAATTAAACAATGATTAGAATTTCTTCGCCAGTGATTAATAACCAAAAATAATATTTAATTGACCACATGACTGGCACATTTATTGAAAATGTCGACACGACGTTTCGAACCAATTTCGGCTCCTTTTCAAGTGTATAAATAAATTCTTACATAGACATTCATTAGTCACCACGTGTACCTGCAAGTCCGATCTAAGACTAAAAAACAAACATTTGTCACTATAATAAAAACGTAGAAGAGATCGCAAACAAAAGAAATGTGTCGAGACTTACATGCTATGTGCGTTATAAAATAAAATAGATTGTGTTCAAAGACACGTCTGCACGCCACGGTTACAAACAACACAATGAGCAAAATCATACACAAACAAAAATAAAATAGAGGTTGATCACATAGCCCCTATTAGTCGGTCATATATTACTGTCATCTTCTCCGTATCTTTTTATTATAGTGACAAATGTTTGTTTTTTAGTCTTAGATCGGACTTGCAGGTACACGTGGTGACTAATGAATGTCTATGTAAGAATTTATTTATACACTTTAAAAGGAGCCGAAATTGGTTCGAAACGTCGTGTCGACATTTTCAATAAATGTGCCAGTCATGGTCAATTAAATATTTTTTGGTTAATAAAGTATAAGTTCATCAATAGTTCTTTATTAAAAGTTTTAAATTGAATTTTTTTTTAAATTTACATTTTTTAATTTAATTTAAATTAAAAAGTTTAATATAAAAATGTTTATTTTAATTTTAAAAAATTTCTTGTGTCAACAAGTGTGTGTGTCATATGCGCGCACACACTTGCAAATAAATAGTTATAAAATTGTATTTTGTCAGTGATTTATTAAAAAGTACAAGAAATAAGGTATATAAAAAAATAAATGTCGCGCTTCTGCGATCTCCTTTTAAAGGTGTATTTTCATTTTAAATATGAAAATTCCTCTATTATCTCGATGATGCTTGGTATCGATAAAATATTTCAATTGAAGTTTGAGCGAAGCAAAATCGATCAAATGTTGTTTGAAGCAGTTTACACACGGTGATTAGAGAACTAATCTCTAATCTCTATGAATTTTTACACGTTTAAATTTATCAGTAATATATACCATATAATATAATTACATATCGGCATGAGTTCTTCGACAGGTGCAATACAGATATACATATATAATTTAAAATTATACATTTTATATGGTTAAAATACTCTTATTATTAAATTTTGCTTTTTCTCGTAATTACATTAGCCAGCGTATGTCGAGACAGCGTGTAATGTCTTTTTATTTTTAGATGAA